>CAJNIZ010005336.1:79732-94049 GCA_905231905.1 Symbiodinium pilosum
CCCATGTACTCCATGTTCTATCTACTTAAAAAGGGGACTATAACCCCTAAACCCTAAATCCTAACTAGTAGTTTCCATTTTCTTTTCCATTATCCCAATATAACCCCAATATAACCCTATTATAACCCTAATATTACCCCATATTCTATCTACTTAAAGGGGACTATAACCCCCAACATATACCCTATTGTAATATAGTTGTCTCCATTTTCTTTTCCATTATCCCTATATAACCCCAATAATATACCCTAAACCCTAAACCCTCTTAAGGGGACTATAAAACCTTAAGCAACAAGGCAGGCAGAGTATGGGTGCAGCCCAAAGTGCTGAGGACTCACCAGGAAGCCGCAGTCGTTGAACTCTTCCGCGTCATCCTGGAGCGCAGGAGGGATACGGTCCCCCTTGAGTAGATAAAATTTAGGGTCTAGGGTTTAGGGATTAGGGTTTAGGGTTATAGTCTCCCTTAAGTAGATAGAATCTAGGGTTTAGGGTTAAGGGTTTAGGGTTACATTCGGGTTATATGGGGATAATGGAAAAGAAAATGGAAACTATTATTTAGGGTTTAGGGTTTATAGTCCCCCTTAAGTAGATAGAACATGGGCTATATGGGGATCTTATATTATAAGATACCCAAAACCATATTCTATCTACTTAAGGGGACAGCATACCCTTAGCCCTAAACCCTACACTGGAAACCGCCATCCCGTACTTTAAAGCATGCTGTGTCCCCTTCACAAGCCCATTATAGCCCCATTGCAGCCTAATGTGCAGACATGAAGGCCATGTCTTTTTTTGCAATGCTGGGTTAGAGTACGTTTTTGCAACAGTACACCAGCATGTCCATCCATCAACATTGGTTGTGATATCAGGTGCCACAAGTACTTTGGTGGGCTACTATTGCTTTTGGGGTATTTTCTGCTGTGTCGGGAATGAAGATATCGCTTTTTTCGCATGTATTGTCTCGTCCGAAAAACCTATGCCACACGCTGCTTCTCGCTACTTCTCAGTACGGAGGAGTATCACATTCGGACGGGGTCCTGTCTCTTGTTTCAAGCAAATCAGTCCTCTTCATAATCTTTAGCACATGCCCTCTGACGATTTCTCATGTAGAAGCTTTGGACGGCCACAAAAAACTCCTGTCCTTAACAAGTACGGGATCCATGAGCACCTATGTTTCGAGCCGAAGCAGACGCTGAGTGTCCAGCAACCACCAACAAGATGAAGTTGGGCGCGGCAAAGCCCAGTATGTGGGGCCTTACGCCTGTTTGGCTGATTTTTTAGAAGGGATTCCGCACAACCCTTCCGCAATCCGTCCTCGAAGCTCTCTAGATCGGATCCGCCATCAGTTTCCGACATAACAGAGGGTGTGTCCGAACTTCCAATCCTCAGCCAACAGTGTTGCGAACTGGTCAGCCAGGCCTGACCAAGGTTTGGAACTGCATCCCATAGCGTGGTAGTCCTCTGATCAAGAATTCAATAAAAATCGGGGGCAAGTGAGCTGCTCTGGACTAGACTCTAGCCTTCGTTCTCGTACAGTCTCCTGCCCCAATACTAAGCCCAAATGTTCCTTTCATGTGGGATTTGTTTGGGAAGGGCTGGATGCTGTGCTTGCAGTGTGAAGCGGATGTAACACGCTCTGAGGATTCTTTCTGCTGTGTTGGTAGCAGAAGATTGTTGCGAAGCTCGTTACAGTAGCAACCATTCAGAACTCCAAGTTGCAGTTCCAGGGGTGGCCCGACTGCTCCACACAGGGAAGTCTTGATAATAAGAGCCCTTCTTGCGCTACAATCAGATCATGCGGATTCTTCTAAGCAGCATCTGAACTTCCTTTTGCATCCAGGGTGCTCTTCGCTGCTCTCGCTCATCCTTGCTTCGGGCATAGACTGCAGCATGTCTGCTCTTCTCCCCTTCAAAGGACAGCAGGAAAAAACCTGCACAACTCCAGAAGAGAGGGGCACTTTCTTGCAACAAAAACAAAACAACCCTCATCCATAACCCACACACTAGCCTGGGCATCAGTCATCACTGGGAGCACCTGCTTTCGTTCTCAGCCCGCCGCGCGACTCCCCAGATTCTGCGATGTAGGAGCGAGTGGCAGGTTTTGCGCAAGCCTAAACCCTAAACCCTGAATAACCCCAATCTAAACCCTTTAATGATACAATAGTTTCCATGGCATTCTCCCTTAGCTCCTGAAATTGGCTGAGGAAGTTCTGGATTCACTTCGTTTTTTCTTATTTGGCAGTCTGCAAGCTCGCTCCTAGTTGCTCGTCTGTTTGAGGATCCTCTTTTTCCGCTTGCGTGAGGGAAAAACAAGGATAGCCCTTGGGGAGACGGTCATTGCGGTCATGCAAATCTGCCCCCTGTCCGCCATGGCATCCCTCCTCTTTTGCAATTTGTGCAAGCCCTGATGCCTGGTAGCTAGTCAAAAAAGGTGCGCCAGAACTCATGATGCAGCCTGCGTGCATTTTAAGCTTGCAGTAATCAGCGCAGCAGTTTGCGCTGCTGGCCTGGAAAGTCTATGCCCAAACTCGAGGCCTTGTGTTTACCTCGGCCTTTCGCACCCGGGGCTGAACATATGTATGGTCCCTTTTTGGGTACCCTAAATATTTGGTGCCGTATTGTAATAGGGATCCAAAAAGAGACCATAATTTTGACAACCACTCATATGCCATTTTGCAACCCCTTGTGAAGAATTCAGCTCGGGCATGGCATACATCCGCTCACCGCCGGATACGTTCACCGCCGGAACTCCACTCAAATATTTCTTCCAACATCAGAAGCCAGCCCTCATACCTAAGACCTGAATCCTTCCGGAAACTCTTTACTAATCCCTTTCCCCTAATACCACCCCCCTAGTAGTAAACACCCATTTCAGAATATACCACATAATGGGAATATTTAATAGGTGGGATGTTCAATATTCGGGGAGGGGATTACCCAGACCCTGGAAGCCCTGAACCCCCGAGGGAAGACCTAACCCCTTACCGAGTTGCTCATCAGAGCATCGAGGTCGACTGGATCGTGGAGCTTCATCCTTCTCCAGCTTGTGATTGAATTCTAGGATGGGATTGTGTTGCCACTCTCATACTCTTGTCATTGTTCATGCTATTGTTAGTAAAGATGATAACACTAAGTACGCAATATTGGTTTGAAAGGTACGAGGTTTATGGCTCAGGGGCTCAGCATGGAAACACGCATGATGGTGATAGAGTCTATAGTGCCCCATTTTTTTGTGTGAATAATATGGGTAGGTGACCAATTCCGACATTGAGAGATAGCTTTTCTTTGCGTGAAGGAAGTCATCTTCAGTGCTTGTTGGGGTTCTCGTAAGGCAGAACTAACATTGTATCCTTGAAGATCTTACGGCGATGCCACAGTTTCATGAGGAGAGTTGGGATTGCCAAGATTACGGCTCAATGGCTATAATACGACTCTTACTTTTTTCTGGTCTTGGGGGCTGGCGCATCCGAAATCATGTTGTTGCACATGCAATAGGCTTGGCGGCAGCCATTTGGCAAACCTTGTCGCAGCAAAACTGTTTGATTGCATGTGCGATCTCAAGCTGACACGCAACCCTCTGAATTTAGTTAGAAAGCTTATGCCCCTCCTGGTTATCCAAGCCCCAACAGAACTTGAAAGGGGGCCAGGAGTGAAGAAGAAGTGCCCTCTGGTTTTGCTGTTTGGCCCCTTTCGTTGCGTCCATGTGCGGCTCGGAAAGCCCGGGTCAGTTGCTCACAACCACAGCTAGCCAGGCATCAGCGTTTCTAACTGCATAGTTCTGAAATCTTATTGTCCTGCAACACCAAAAGCAATGTCACCTCTACAACATCATACGCATTCGCGACAGCAAGTAAGTCTATGCAGCTCTTACATGCTGCGGCACTCGGGGGCCAAGGAATGATGAGCGAGCAGAAGAAGCTCTTGATAGGACCATGTCGCCACATGTGTATTTTCTGTTGAATCGGGCACCCTTGTCTCCGCCATCCTTAGCCCCGTTGAGATGTAGGCACCTCTTCAGGTGAGCCCCCGTTGCTGCACGCGAGCTTGCCGTCCAAAGTTTTCTGAGTATTTGCCTGGGACAAACCAGACTGTTGGGAAAGCTGAAGGAATTCAAAGCACTTGTCTACACAAGTCTGCATATGAGCTATAGTCTAAACTCCGAGTCTCCCCCTTAGTAACCCCTATAATAGTCCCCTAGAAAATTCTCTGTATAATCCAATTTAAGGAGTTTCGCAAAAAGCTCACATAGCGGAAAAGGCTTCGGGGTCTTCAGGTTTCACCAGATGCGGAGAACCAAGCAAGCGTGCAATCTCGGGTGTGCGTTGGGGATATTTGTCATTGCAAAGGCAACCATGGGCCATCATGGAAAGGACTTTTGGGGGGTTTAGGGTTTAGGGTTGTCCACATGCCAAGGTCTGGCCTATGCCAGGGAAACTGAAGTCCCACAATCGTCACTGCGATTGCGATGTTCTAGCTTAGATTTCGTACAGGTTCGTAGTAGGGAATAACGGAACATAATCCGTATATTCTCCAATATTCCCTACTAAGAAGCTGTAGTACTAAGAAACTGTAAGTTATGCGGTCGTTATGTCCGTGGAGGTTGTCGGTGTGTTTTGTTCATACTGCGAAACATCTCCCTCCAATCTCTTCTTACACAAATAGATACGCTTATATGTAGATAAAAGAAAGATGCATAGGTGTGAATATGTAATATGATATGCACGTTTATAGGGTCCCAGTATGCTCATGTAGATACGTGCAAGCTATGCACAAAGTTGCTAGCACCATCGGGGTGACTAGCATTACTACCACGAAATCAATGGCCAGTACTGCTTTTGTTGTTGCCAAGCCGATGAAAGACCATGAGACTACCTCCCCTAACAGTAGCAAATACCCACTAGCATCAACAAAAAAGCCGGCCAGTATGTGAGGTCTCCGTTTGTCCATCTCGTGTTCGGTGTGTACCGCTTATTGGCATCTTCTCCATTTGTAACCTATCGCCTAAAACCGAAGGTGTTTCATGTGCAAAGTCTGTTAAATGACTTTTGGGATTTGGCGTTTGATATGCAATGTCTCTTAGGTCTGTAGGGTCTTCAATAGGAATAGTTTCGATTTGGCACCGTACGTGTAACATCGATTAGTTTTATCTTGGAGTTGGTAATTGACATGTAGATTTTCTACTAGAAATTGTTTCGACTTGGTGTCTGATGCTAGGCGGAGGGAATCCCTTTTTGCTAGCAAGCCACTTCCTGGAAGCACAGCAGACAGGAGGCCGCGGAGTAGCGCAGGTGCTGCATGCCTCCAGCCAGTGACTGGCTTAGGGTTTAGGGAACGGAGGAGTAGCCATTTCCTGACCCTAAGGGTCCAAGAACCCAAATAATAGGGCTTCAGGGCCAAATACCCTTAGTATTATAGTTTTTGGGCCCTAAAACCCTATCATTTGGGTCCTTGGACCCTTAGGGTGTATTTTTGTCCACTCCTTCCTTCACTGCTAGCAATCGGCCAGGCCAAGGAGGTGGAGGGCAGCCAAGTAGATCGGGATTTACCCAACGGGTTTACCCTAAAGCTCCAAATAGCCAAATGTAAGATATATATATATGTGTGTGTGTGTATACACATGTACATCTATGTGGACTTCGGGTTTAGGGTTTAGGATATATATATATATGTATAGACATGGGGGCCAGTGCAGGTACCGTTTGTAGACACAGAGACCCAGAGTTAGGCCAAGAAGACTTCTCCAGACGGGTGGCCCCAATCCTGGGGCATAAGGGGGATGATGCAGGAAATCTAGGGGCCCTTAATAGTTTTCTTGTATACTCCCGTCGGAGGTTAGGGCTTAGGGTTTAGGTTTTGAGTTTATGGTTTGGCCCCTTGTCGGGCATACACCAGAATTAGGCTTCTCAAAAAACAGCCTCGTTGTCGGAGTCGGGTATGGGAAGTTGGGCCTTTCTCCACCCAGGCCTTGTTGAGGTTGTAAAACCACCGGAAATGAGAGAAGTGCACAATTTTTGAGGGTTGCGGGTTCAGGGCTAGGCCACTGCATTTTCATGCTGTACCCACACGTAAAGCATGCTGCAATACAGATCCCAATACCTGGATCCAAAGGTTCCTGATACAATTGAACGGGCCTTTAGGGCATGCAGGGCTCACATAAGATTCTGTCCGAATCTGACATGAACCTCGTGATGTCGATGAGCCTGAGAAGTTGCAAGTGCGGATCCGGTGTTCCAAAACATCTGAAAGCAGCAGTCTGATTCACACGAACGACCCGAGACTTCGACAGCGCTTCCAGCATGATTCCGTCTGAGGTCGCGCAGCGATGGGCTGGAGGGACTGCAGAAGGAGGGTGGACATGTAATAGCAAAACAATTCCTTGATGGCTTCGCCCTTCTTCCAGACATCTTTGAGCAGTGATCCTCCAAACTCGGTAGGGTGACAGTCACAAACCACAAGCTGCATCCAGAAGTTGCTAGAGACCTTGTAAGAGCCTGTATCTGAATTTCTTTGGGCAAGCCAGACCCCCTACGATTGAATGTGCAAAAACAATTCCCGGGTGGATGTTTGGAGTCGGGGAAGGGAATTCATCATGTAGAACAGAGCCAAGCCACTCTTGAGGCTCTCCGTGGCTTTGAGGCCCCTTATCTCTGCCAGGACCCCAGCCAGCTGCGTGGCCAAACTGCCCACGGCTGTAAGTCCTAAGATAGGAAATGCGGTTGTGGTGTAGATGGGGGGAGGTTGATGGGAACTTGCACGGCGCATGCACCTTAGAGGCCTTGCGATGCAGAGCTCAACTGTTATCTGCTGCAAAAAGGGAATCAGAGCTTGGGCGCATGAAGCGACCTGAGCACTATAGGAAAAGCACAGTGCGCCAAACCATGCTAATGACATTTGCCTCGGACAGGGCTGCTCGTAGCAAACGACAAAAGCCTTGCGCCTGTAGCCGTATAATGTTGTTCGCTGCTGCGGCCCCATGCACGCCACAATCAGTCTTTGGCCTAGCTTGCTAGAAAGCCACAGTGCTGAAAGATCTCCGAACAGGCTGCAGACTACACACCTGTGACCTAGAAATGCTTGACAGCTCCAATCAAAACACCGCGATTTAGAGGCAGGGATCATGGCTTAGCAGGCAAGGTGCTGCTAACATTGGCGAAGGAGCTGCTAACGTTGGCATGGTAGAGCCATTCTGGTCCCACCTGCATCTTTCTTGCCGTTAGATGTGCTGGCTGACTTCTTGTTAAGCGGTGGGCTTCTTAGTTTTGATTTGGTGCTCATGAAATTTGTCTGTGCTTTCACCATTCTCAAAGGCCTGATCCCGGAGTGCGATGGACGCCTCGCGAGCCAGCTTCTTGTGAATCACGAGCTCCTGAAGCTTAGCAGAAAAGAAGGAAAATGACTCCTAAGTCCTCTAAATCCCGTTTAATGTACACCCGTAGTTAAGAACCCCACTCCTTTTAAGGACCTTAATATTGGGATCCCCATTATAATCCCTAATAAGGGGAGGGGGTTTATTAATCAGGGCTTTACATTATCGCCCTAAACCCTAAACCCTAAACCCTAAAGTTATCCTGACCTCCAACTCCAAATAGGGCTCTTGAGCATGCCTGTGCCTGCTTCTTGGCCATAAGTGTGTCAAGCGCAAACTAAACTGCTGCCTCAGTTCTAATGTTTTATGAGCTCCCATATGTACGGTAGGGACTTTCATAATTACAAATGTCATGTTGCGGTCTAGTCGAGGTACCCTGTGCCATAATGTATCTAGAACGAGAAAAAAGGTTATTCTTCTACCGGTAGATTCAACAGGTTCACGCCAATCACAGCATTTATCCGGCTTAGGGTTTACCAAAATATAAGCCAAAACCCTAAACCCTACCTATGTGCTTTCGGCTCAGGGCTTATTTGAGAAGATGGCTCACAGGATGGAGGTTGTCTTTTCTTTTTTTTTTCGGACAGTTTAGGGCTTACAGAGATTATCGGGTTTAGGGGACAGCTGAGGCACCCTGAGCTTGGGGTTTAGGGCTTGATGCTTTTTGAGAGTGGCCACTGAAATGCAAAATCAAATAGAGACAGCAACGGAAACTGGAGCTTTAGTAGCCCAAACCTGCCCTCCAATCCATAACACCCTCAGGCAAGGAAGTATGGCTGATACGAGCTGCAGAATAAACATCAAGTCTCCCCCGTAATAACCCCTATAATACTCCTCTATGTAATCCCCTCTGTAGCCCCCTTGACGAGTTTAGACTATATCTCATATGATCTCTAAATCCTAAACCCTAAAGAATAGTTTCCATTTTCTTTTCCATGATTACATTACCCCTATACCTAGACCCTCCTTCTACCCTCTACTATACCCTAAATACCCACTATTAGGGACCATATACCCCTATTTAAGGGTACAAGGAGGGTCCTGGTATAAGCCCATTTATGGAGGACTGGGCTTCTGGCATCCCCGGCCCCTCAGACCCGAACTCCTCCCTGACTTCTCCACGTGGCACTTAGGACCCCTACTAAGGGTTAACCCTTAGGTACCTATAATAGGAATATAAGGGAAACCCAAAGGGTTATAAGGGTCTAAGGTTCAAGCTAAGTCCTACGGAGTGAAAATCCCCTGTTTTTCGGCCTCCGGGCTCCCGAAAGCTCCGCCAAAGTAAGGGACACCCTGAAAGCTCCTATCTGAAAGCTCGCGGCTCCTGCAAGATCCTCAAAGTCCCCTTCCGAAGTACGCACTAATTGAAAGGTTCGCAGCTGCAAGCGGGGACTTAATTTTTGAAAATGAGGTCTGGCTCACGTGTATTTTCCCGCTGCAATGCCATATCATTGGGTTGAGGGTACTGCTACTGTCGGGTATCTGTAAAGAATCGATCAAACCCTGACAGACATGTTTACTGAACGCAGTCGGCTAAGCATGTTACGAAGAAGTAGTGCTATCTATAACAATATTAGTAAAGAAGAGAGGCGATATTCTAGGTTAAAACCTGATTATACCACAACCTGATTATGACTTGTGCGTTTTCCAACCACCTTAACCCTAAACCCTGAACCCTAAACCCTAGTCAAAGAATCCCCTGTCTGCCTGCGACGTGAACGCGTGCCAAGGCACGAGCATCTCGCAAAGGGCATGCCGCCAGCACTCGGGCCATGAGGAGGCTTCTAGCAGGTGTCTCACCTTCTAGGTAGGCATGTTACGAAACACTGGTCTTATCTATATGGGTGGTTGTCAAAATTATGGCCCCTTTTTGGATCCCTATTATAGTACGGCACCTAATATTCAGGGTACCCAAAAAGGACCATAATTTTGACAACCACCCATATAAGGGTACTTCTGAGGAACTGTGGAATAACAGCTGGTTCATCACACTGAAAATCAAACTCGGTCTTCCCACAACCTCGGCAAGTACTGTCTCATTTCAGTACAGTTACCAAGTTGTCAAGATGCCCCTACATTTGCCAAATTAAGATGTGAACGTTGCAGGGTGCACTTTCCAAAAAACAAGAAAATTGAAAAGAGACACTGCCTAATGGGAAATCTCACGTTCGTATTGTGGACTTTGGGGCGGACATCTCTAGTTTTTTTGTGGTAGAACTCATCACCATACTATGCTTCCGAAAGGAGGTGATCCTTGAGCAATCAGTTTTCACCTGTTCTCGATCCATAAAACTTCTGATGCCCGGATGATTTAAAGCACCTGTTCTGAAAGCCCTGCATGCTGAATGATCGCAAGCCCCATTTGCCCCTCAACCTCCCTATAAACAACTATTAACCACAATTTCCATGTCATGTTCCCATGTTCATGTTCATACGATTCTCGTAAATAACCTCTTTATCACGTCCAGGTTGCAAAGTTCGGCAGCTGAGCAGAGACGGCGCGCTGCGCCTCCGGACCGAAGCCCAAGAGCACCTGAAAATTGGTCCTGGGCTGAGGGTATAGATTTGGGGTTTAGGGTTTGGGCTTTAGGCTCTAGAGTTTGGGGTTCAAGGGGTTTAGGGCTTGGGGTTTGTTGTTTGGGGTTGGGGATTTAGGACCTGCGGCTTAGGATTCCGGGTTTAGGGCTTGTTTGTTGTTAAGAGTTTGCGTTCGTGGGTCTCTTCCTGAGAAGCTGTGGAGGTTTTGGAGCATCATTAAGGCGCGGCAGAAATTGGTGATATTCTCGGGGTCATAGGTGGCCTACTACCTACCAAAGGGGCCGTATGTGCTGCGGGGGACAAGAAATACACTTAGCAAGAATGTACAAGTGTAGCCAGCAGATGGCCCCGCTGAACGATGAGAATCGATTCAAAGGCACCAGACTGTCACGACTTTGGTTCCTGATCTGAAGCATAAGCTGGCATGACGTGCATTATCACATGGACAGCAAGGCCCTCAACCTTTCACACTTGCCAGAACCTTGAAATCCTCAAATGTCCAAATCCTAGACAAAGTCCCGTTAGCCAGTCCACGGCTAAATAACGTAGACCTCAAATCATTGGCGATGTCCGCGCTGTAACCCCAAAAATCAAAAGGCTCCCGAATCCTAAGCTCCGAGTCAAGAGTATGTTGCTAAGACTCAATGTCGCTAATTGGGTACGGTATCTGCAGCTTGCTTTAAACTGTTCTTGGGAGGGTAGGAGCAAGCGCAGAAGTTGTGGCAGCAGCAGTAGCTCCATAGGCGATTGTTGTTGTTGTTGTTGTCGTCGGTGTCCGTCGTCAAGTGACTCATAACTGTATGGCCCAGGAGCATGAGGTCACCCAGCTTTTCAGCAGCAACGGCAGCATCGGAGGCTTCAGCGGCCTGCCCAAAAAAGCTTCACGAACTTACAGCGACTTACAGCTGACCCATTTTTACATGGTTTCCCCCAAAAAGATGCTCCTTATCTACGCCCATCAATCTACCTGAGAAACCTCAAGCATACGCTCGCCAAAACCAGAATAGAAACTGTGCCTCACATCAGCCTAGAGCCGATGGACACCAACCGTTTGCTGCAAAGAAGTGGGTATTGTTGCTTAAGGGACAATCACCAAGGGGGAGCCTTCAATGTGGGAGCTTACATGAGGGGTATATATGGGCTATAGACGGTTGCGGGGAGCTATTGTTTTTAGCAGGTATATGAGGCTTATGTGAGATTTCTGCTTGCGAACTCCCCACCGTCAGTTTCCTCAGAGTGCTTTCAGGAAAGAAGTTTTGCACGGCGTAAGACTTTAAGACATCAGCTTCAAAACGCAGACACAAATGTCTCCGGGATGATGGTGTAGAAGCTTGCATTCCGAGTGATACACCTGCCGCAAACATCGACGAATCATGACCGCGCCATGCTTGCAGTGTTCTGATAATGGGGATGTCTAACTCTCGCAAGAGCCCCGATCAGCTGCATAATGGACATATTGCTGAGCTGACAATGCCAACACTGACTAAAACTGAAAGCCATCCTCGAAAAGATGGACTTTCATATCGTAGCACGGGAAACTGGTTTCAGTAGTACCGCTATTGCAGTCGCGACCTCTTTGTTCAAGCCTTTGCCAGCTGCAAGTGACAGCGCCGCCATCGCTTTCCTTTACACAGCCGAGATGGGTACTCATCAGGATCGGGGGATCTTCAGAAGCCTCCTGAAATCCGGTATGCATATACCCCATCCTAGTAGTTTCCATGTTATTTTCCGTCATCCCAATATAACCCCTACATATACCCTATACTCTTTATATAGCCCATTATAGTAGAGGAGGGGAGAGGTGCTCAATGGGGATTCCTTCAATGCAGTAGTACCCCAGAATCCTATATACCCCTATATAGTTATATAGACCCTATATAACGCTATATCACCCCTATTTGCTGGTTATGAAGACCCCAAAGACAGGCCCAAGTTAATCCAAATCCCATCGATTCTGCGTGACGCCCAACCTACACACCAGCTTTTGGCATAATGTAGAAACCTAGAACACTACCAGTATCATCTTGGGGTCTATTTGAGGCACCCCACACCAAAATTATACAAGCAATCTAAAAGCATGCGAGCTATGTGGGCATTTTTGCAGAGGGGTAAACTCGTGGAGCTCCCCCCAAGAGGGTCCGTTGGGGAGATCTAAGCATCCGCATGGCCCTCCCCCACAAACTGAACATGGAAACCCAACAACGGTCCTAGTACCAAGACTACATTCCTTAAAGACTTGCCCACATGGGTTTCCCATGTCAGTTTGGGACATGCATTATTAGTAGGTCAAGGTATATCTCATACGACCCTAGAACAGTTGGATCCGTGCTACACAGCAATCACCGCGCCTCGCCCTCGAGATTTCTCATTATTAGTGGGTGGGGAGCTTCATTGTAGGGAGGGGCTTATAAACAAGACCACAAACCCTAAGCCCTGATCCCTAAACCTGCAGCCCTGAACCTACTTTTCCACTCCTTTAACCCCACACCCCAAACCCTAAACCCCACAGTAGGCTCCATTGTCTTGTCCATTCCTTCATGTTTCCGTAGAAGCCATTCCTGCTAAGCACCACAGAGTCGGTGTAGCCCGAAAACCTAAATTTTGACCGTAAGCCTAAAGCCAAGCTTCTCTACCCGCTCCATGAAGGAGCACACCAATGGCTCGCAGCCGAACTTCGCCACTAGGGCCGCCATAAAGCTTTGGATGTCCTGCTGTTTGCGCTGTTTGCGGTTTAGAGTTTAGGGGAGACGGAGGGAGTGATTGTAGGGAACTACCATAGGGGTATATATGGGGACTATGTGAGCACCAGAAGTTCAGGTAGGTGGGGACAGGATGGCCTATTTTGGCGGCAAACCAAGTCAACTACTGCAGGGGCATCTTAAACCTAGGTGCGGCGCCTGTTGAACTTGGATTCGACGCCGATTCCACAAAATCACAACCTGTGTTTTCTTCATTGTTTGTGCGCGCGCACCGAGGTAAACGCCAACACGCATGACCTCTGATATGAGCTATATAGTCTTAACTCCGAATATCTCCTTAATAACCCTTAGAATACTGCCCTATACAACCCCTCTTTAGGGAGTTTACACTATAGCTCATATTGCATGAGCTGAACATCACCGCGCCTCATCACCGTCGTCCTTGTCTCTCCGCCATCAGGTCAAGAGGTCCATCAACAGGGAACGGCATGTTTTGGTTCCCCACTGGGACATCATTAACATGTATTATTCTATGCTGTTTATTGCGCTTTAGTATCCGAACTAGATAACCCTATACCCATGACCCCCTTTAAGGGACCGCAAAACTCCACAACCTCAAGGGAACATAATACAGCAAAGAACTATGCTCAACAACAACGCTGCTCAGCGCCTACCTCACTGGCGGCATGGATCAATCCCCATACCCAAATCGTTGGGAGGATCTAGAACTTCTCGGTTCATAGAAGTTATTCAATACTACGGGCTACCATATTGGGGTCCTACTTCCTGCAGGCAGTCGTCCCTGTACAGCTGCTAAAACAACTCAATCCTTCATTTTCCACCAAAGCCCCATACCCGCAAAAGCTCCTGCGTCTCTACCGCCACCATCTCCTGGGACGAAGCACGCCGCTTCTTCGTGGCCGTCTTTGGGCTTGTCCTTGATCAGCACTCGAAGTTGTGGGTTAGAACAAGAACATTCTTGTACTACTGCTGCTGTTAATATCATCTAGTTATTGTATTGTAGTCCTGAGGGCAACTGTCTCAGGTCTCTCACTGGAAACACGTGTGTCCGGAACAATCTAGGCTAGGTCCTGATCCGGACTGTGAACAAAACACGAAACCCCAAACTTCATCGCGTTGGGGCCGCAAGCTTTTGGAGCTCCCAATTAACCCCAAACCCTGAATCCTAAACCCAAAGTCCGAAGCCCTAAGCTGTGGGACCGTAAGATGCCCACCCTGCTGGGGAACCCTGAGCCGTTGCTATCCTGAGCCGCTGCTTACCTGGGAGAGAGGGGAGGGAACGTAGGTACTTTTTACTACAGAGGCTTAGGGTTTAGGGCTTAAGGGGGTTAAGGGTTTAGGTTACTACAGGGGGTTCTATTAAATGTAGAGAACTATTTCCCACTCCGAACGAGCCCGAAAGACCCGATGGTAGATTCCATTTTCTTTTCCACTTCCCAAACCCCAAACCCTTGTATCAAAAAGCGTATATACGCTAAACCATAGATCCTAAACCCTCTAAACCTTAAACCCTCGACCCAAAACCCTGCATCCCAAACCCTAAGCCCCCTTAAAGACAAAAGTCGCTCTGACACGTTGCCGCCTCTTGAAAGCAGGTCGCGTAGTCTTGGCCTCGCTTGCATGCCCTCTAGGGCTGATAGGGTTTACGGTTTAGGATTTAGGGCAAGTGGCTTAGGATGTTGGGTTTGGGGTT
>CAJNIZ010005336.1:104548-119632 GCA_905231905.1 Symbiodinium pilosum
GCCCCACAGCGCACCGCCCTCAATAGTTAATGGTGGAGAAGCACATAGACAAAACAATGGACGTTTACGTGGAATCTGGGATTATAACATTGCTTGGGGGCTTTACGTTCACGCCCGTCTGAAAGGAGAGGATCTACAAAGGAACTTCTTCAGGTTCCATGTTAGCTTTGGGGAAGGGGATTTCGGACTGACTATTTATGGCAAGCAACAGCATGAAGTTGAGCTCTTTTTGTGACGTAAGCTTTTGTGATCCTGCTCAACGTAACTGCATCACTGGCAGCTGCAACAAGTACAGGTGGGCCAGCCGCAAATACTCCGAAAACTCTACTACCTTACCTCAACAAAACAGGCAACATAGCATGCAGACCGAAGTCCCCCCCATGAGACGGTATGTCTCAGAAAAATCACAGTTACCTTAAAAAAGACCACGCGCAGAAGCGTCCTAAACCTTGAAATGCATAAAAACGCGCAAAACATGGAGGCGACTGCTGCTGCTGCTACCACTACTACTGCTGCTGCTGCCGCTGCCACCACCATCACCGCCGACACCGCCACTGCCACCGCCGTCGCCACCGCCGCCACCCCCACCAACAGCGCCATCGCCGCCGCCATCACCACACAATATGAGCCATAGTCTAAACTCCTAGTCTACCCCATAATAAGCCCCATAAAAGTCCCCGATATAACCCCCTTTAAGGAGTTTAGACTGTAGCTCATATAGCATCTTCACTAACCCATCGACCGAGGCTCATGTCACCCACCATCGTCATGGCACCCTCAGCGGCCACCTTGCCTGAGATGAAAGGGAACTTGCCAATCAATGTGAGCTATAGTCTAACCTCCTTACAGGGGCTTATATAGGGGACTATATATAGAGTTGCTAATAGGGCTTACTAAGGGGCATGCTGGGAGTTTAGACCACAGCCCATCTAGGAATCAGAAGGGAGACTATGCTGCAGCCTCGGTGGTAGTTCCTGGTAGCTTCAATAAACAGGGGGACTGCAATATGGACCCCCCCAAAAAATGATTATAGCTACTCCTGGTTTTAGGAAGACCCCACATTTATATCATACCACCCGTCTACCTTGGCCTATGTTGATTCAACGACATTGCGTTTCCAGGCCTGGTCTTGCACCCCTCCAAAGTAGGGTTGGGGGCTCAAGGTTTAACCCTAAACCCTACGCCCTTAACTCTAAATCGTCTGAAGTTGCACAAAATGAAGGGCCTGCGGCATCAGCAGCAAAAAAACAATCGCTTGTTCAGCCGCCACTGCAAGTAAAGCCCGGCACAACCGGGATCTAAAGGGCGCGGAAAACTGGAACTTAGCAGTGTCAAAGCTTGCACGCAAACTACACGGTCTGGGCACAGGGCAAACTTCTGGCATCTTGTATATAAGCAAACCAGCCATTTCCGAACCATTTTCGTTACCATAGTAAATGCAAACACATCCCCCGAGATTTGGGGGTTTCCTGAAATTGGGGGTACCATTCTGTGGGTCCCCAGAAAAAGCAGTCATCTATGTATATATATATATATATGTATAGTACTGGGGCCTGTATTGGGGTTCCCCTATTTCTGGAAGCCCTCATCTAGGGGTCTAATGAATAAAGAGTTAAATGCTAAACCCAAAATCCTAAACCGCGTAGATGGGACTTCCAAGTGGCCTGTTGCAAGGACGCAGCCGGCCTGCACCATGGGCGGTTTCCCTGACCCTACTTACTGCTTAGGGTGTAGTAGGATTTAGGATTTAAGCTTCAGGATTTAGCGATATTATCCACTGATAATGGAGAATCAGGTGGACATGAACATGGGACATAAAATGGAAACTGGCATCCACAGGGGCGCAAAGTGTTTAAGGTTTACTTTGTAGGATGCTGGGGTTACTAAATGGCTAGCGAACCGGCGTCTACAAGGTTATGGTTACAAAGGGGCTATAAAGGGCTTGCTACACAGATACAATACATTACCTGACTCCAGGGTCCCTCAAAATATCTACCTCATGTCATCCTGTCAATTGTCGTGGTTTCTTAGTGATTGCCTTGTATCAGCCCGCAAAGACAAGCAGAGGACGTCCAAGAGCCTTTCCCCCACCGCTATCAGGATAAACTGGTGAGATGATCGCCTTGTGGTGGCCCTTCGTTTAATGCCAACTGCTCAGGTCCTAGGCATCAAGAATGAGCCCCTCGTACAAATCCCAATCTCAGGAGTCCTCCAATTTCAAAAGCAGCCGACCGTGTAAGCCTGTATATGCGGACGCTTCAGTCCCTATACTGCGCGGGACCCCTTGTTGACAATCCCAGGGTAAGGGGGCCTGTGTTTGTGGAAGCCCAAAAACATCCATATAAGCACCCCCGTAAACCCCAATAGTCATTTAGGCACGTAACGAAAGACTGGTGTCATCTAAGTGGACCCTCCAATAAATTGCTTTTTGGTTTTGGCATGGCTCATTTGGTTATTCTTAATAGGACACCCAAAATCAGAACTACACTGGGGTTTCAGGTATACCTACACTATGGGATATTACCTGGTTAAGATTAATTTGTGGTTTTCCCTACCGGGCCTCCACCGACAAGACCTCATCAAGGCGCCGTGCGACGATCATTTCGCACCCAAGACCGCTCCTATCGCAGACAGCACATGGCTTACATGGAGCGACAGGGGGACCAACGTAAGTATACTTCTTAAGTCCCCTCACTCTCCAAGCAGGGTTTACGTGCCAAGTGGGGTTTAAGATTTGAGGCTCAGGGAGCTGTCCAGGGGTTGATAACTTTAGCGCTTAAAGTGTTGACGCATGGTAAACAAGCAGGGCGGCATGGAAACCCGCAGATACGATGGGCCATATGGGTCACAAACGAGTTGTTCAGGGCGACCAAGGAGTGTGCAGCAACACTTCAACCGATTTTGAGGCGCCTCTCAAACGCTTCCATCTAATGAGTCTAATCTAAACACTAGTTGTACGCTGCTTGGAGATTTTCTGGTAACCAAAACGCAAAAACTCATATGCACCACCGAGAAATACAAATATATGTATATATACATATATTCACTTATTTGTTTCAAAGTATGCTCAGGACCGTAGAACGCTTCCATGAAGCACCTATAGTCTTCGGCAGGCCCGAAGTACCTTGATATACCGTAGTTCGTGCAGACTTGTAGGAACGCAAGAAAGTCGAACTTAGGGTTTAGGGTTCCGGGTTTAGGGTCGCAAGGTCGAGGAATGGCTTGGAGGCAGCCAGAAAACCCCAGCAGCGCTCCTGACTTTCTCCAGAGCCGACACAGCATTCGCAGGGCTGCTTGCTGCCTGCTGCGCTGCGAAATTCTGCACGCTCTTGGCCGAAAGTTCTGCGCCCGAAATGGAGCAATTGTGCGTAGGGATCTGCAATGTATGCGGAACCCCACAATAAGGACGCATAAAATCCCCCTGTTTGCGAGTAAGTCTTGCTGTGTCCTTTTCAACCAGGATGCAGTCATTTTAGCGCCTCTCTTAAGACTCCACATTTGTTTGGTGGAGTGTACTGCGAGCATTGATTGCAAGCAAACTTAGACTTTGGGATCCGCAAGTAACGGCATCACCCAGCACTTACGGGCTTTCGGTGCGGGATGAGTCCTTGGTAGCATACCAATCCTGTGTCACAATCCCCTGTGCTGCCTGCCGAGGTGGCAAACTGAAGTCATGAAACATGTCCTGGAATGACTGGGTTTGACTGAAGGTCCTTGCATAACCCACCTGTCATAAGAGCAGGAGGGGCAACGCATCCTTGAACAAACAACCTTACTGCTACCATTTACTGTCCCCCCAATTATTTTGACGCCGCAACCCCTGAAGCCTGAAACTTGACATCTATACCTCCACCTGGCCCCAACTCAGAACCTGGCCTGCTGCAGGGCCTTAGAAACTTGACGGCACAGCGCCAACGTTGCCTGATGTTCGGCTCGTTCTTTCTTCGGGGGGGCCGTGGGCATGAATGACGGGCCATGTCGGCCATGTACCCAAATTGGAACGCCATCGCCAACACCGCCACCACCACCATTGCCACCTCTGCCAGGCTGCATCACCATTACCATATCAATAACAACTGGCAAGCAGAGCAGTGGCAAAACTATGCATAGCACGACCCATGCCCTAAACAACCTAGTAACTATATACAGGCCGGTGCACATCCTAGATGGGGAGGCGGGGGTATATCACTTATGCTTGCTGACGCAGGGGCTCCTCTACCTAACGCTCTGACATGTTCCGATTGCACAATGGTTTGCAAGAGATTACACATAACAAGGTCCCATGACTACACCCTAAAACACAGAAGGACTGTTACGATAGGTTGCCAGAACCTTATGAATGAAGTCTGCTCTGAGCCCGAACCCGAAATCGTGGTTATTCCCCAAATCCCCTTAACTAGTCCATCTCATTCTAGATAAGATTCTCCTTGGCCTTGGCCCCATCTCATACTTATGTGAGGAAACTCACGCCCACAAGGATCCCTGACAGGGATCTAGAACGGCTTTGAGCCTCCGGTGCCGCGCCGGTGGATGGCTCAGCAGCGCTCGTCCTGGGATGAGGCATGCCCTTTCCCCAAACTAACCCGGACCCCGAGAAATATGGGGGGGGTTTCCCAAAATTAGGGGTACCATTTTGGGGGTCCCAATAATAAGGATAATAGAATTTTGGGGTCTATATTGGGGTCCCCTTATTTTGGGAAACTACCATATTATGCACTTCTTAGAACCGAAAAGGGCCTCGTGGGATTCAGTGACAAATTGGGCATTGTGAGTCTTGTCCCCTGTGGTTAGGGCATTACGAATGTTGCAGGCAATCACAACCCACATCAGTCATGTTTTTTTCTTTTGCCAAATACAACTTCGAGAACAGGAAAACTGCACAATCTAATCGTGATATGAGTGTAGCCAGCTCTTGTGAACAAGCGCCAGCATTGCAGGAGAAGACCTAAAAACTTGCCACCGTCACACAATAATAACAACAGGGCGAGTGATTCGAATAAGATACATAGCGCCCCCTCTCCCCTGTCAAACATCCACTTTTGTGAGGGTCATCGCTCAGAACCCTTCTTCCCAATCTTGTCGTGTGGCAGAACTTAAGCGGCCGTGGAATTGCTGTTTATTTGCTGGTGGTGAGTCGGGTAACCCAGACCCCTGATTAATATACCCGCTCCCCTCAATAAGGATTGTAATAGGGATTCTAACATTAAGGCCCTTAAAAGGAGGGGTTTATTAATCATGGGTCTACATTAGGGGGGATGGGGCTGAGAAGGCGACGGTTAGGGCAACTAGATATAAAAAGGAACTGCCAGAAGATTCAGCAGCAAGTGCAGTCATCAACGGTCAGCCCGCACTAAACCGGAAACTGCCCAGGATCCACACCAACACTGCTTCAAACTTGGAATCATGCACGGCAGCCTTTCACAAACCTCCTTAACATCATCGACTTTGGCCACATCTCTGACATGAAGAAGCTCAACAGTTCGGCGGGCATCCGCTCTGGCCAAGCCCATCGATCCTGTTGACCGAGGTTTTGCGAGGCCTTCTCCTGGGCGGCTGGTTTGTTGTGCTCCACAGCTATGTGAGCCATAGGCTAGACTCCTTAAAGGGGGCTATATAGGGGATTATAATATGGGGAATTATATTAGAGGTTATAAGGGGGATACTAGGAGTTTAGACTATAGCTCATGTGTGCATCATTTTTTTGGGCGGGCCACCGAGAGTCAAACTCCTGAAATTTGTTTTACAAGGTCTCTAAACCAAAGCTCTGAGGGCCTGCTGCCTTGGTAGCTTTCAGATGGGCTCGAATCTAAATGGGGGGTTTCCCAAAATTGGGGGTACCTTTTTGGGGGTCCCCTTAATAAGGATTATAGTATATTGGGATCTACATTGGGGTCCCCCGATTTTGGGAAACTACCAAATGTGTTTGAGTCACCCTCCCAAGAAATACAGTAACTTCTCATCTGTGCGTCTGCGTCTACGGATACGGTTTTACTCGACATTTATTAGATGCAGTTGTCCACACCAGAATCACTCGAAGCCGAGGCCCGCGAGGCTTCTGAGCAACACCAACATGGCTTTTGACTGGAATTGTCTTCCCGCATATACCCCGAACAATACCAAATATATTCTCACACTTGAAATGCCATGGCTGCTTGCAGTTGGACTTATATGTAGGGCCACAGCTATTTATGACCTTATAAGGGGTACTTCGAAGCCTGTTTATCACTACCCTGAACGAGCCGATATAAACAATCCCTTCAGCTGGCAATGTGCAACCAAAGCAGCTAGGTCCGTGAGCACAGATTCATCTGTGCCCATCAGAACACCTACCACCTCGTGCCAGGGGGGAACCTTGGCTTGCTTGGCTTCATGGGCTGTGGAGGATAGTTGATTCTATAACTAGAGTATACTTGGAAACCTGATGCTGTACTACGCTACTACAGTAAGCATGGTATTCCCCACCCTGATATGACCTATAGTCTACACTCCCAGTATCCCCCTAATAACCCCCATAATGCTCCCTCCCCTGTATAACCCTCCTTTAAGGAGTTTAGACTACAGCTCATATAATGTTCAGGACCCCCAGATGACCTATTAAACAAAGTTGAAAGAACTAACGTGCCCTGCCAAGACACTACATCTGGCCGCTTGTTGAATTGGGGACCCCAATCTCGACTCCAAAATACTATAGTCGTTATTGTGGGGACCGCAAAAAAAGTACCCCTGAGTTTGGGAACCCACTATGCAAACCAGTTGAACCCTAAACCCTACCCTACACCCTAAACCCTAAATCCTACGCCCTAAACCCTACGCCCTAAATCCTACACCCTAAAGCCGTTGTTCCATCTGGTGGCTTGCTGGTCATGAGCCAAAACCCGACTCAGAACCCAAAACTTTCAGCACACCTCAGCGCCCTGAAGCGGCACATTGATTTCTATGGGGACTTCAAGGGCTCAAAATTCCCGACAAATTTGGGCTAGGCCTAAGTAGGTTCCCCAGTAACCCGTTCATAAGGGTACTTCCAACATAAAAAGGGGAAAAAGGTACCACTGGGGTATCTGGCTAACATTAAGGAGTATAGTATATGGGGGTCCATATTGGGCTCCCCCTCTCTTATAATGGGCACCCCATCCCCCTACTCCTTGAGGGGTGTCATCGTTGCTCCGCCCTACATACCGAAACCCTAAACCCTAAACCCCTCGGATTGTTGCTGTGGATACCTCCGTCTCTTAGGATTGCTGTGATGCTACGTATGTTGTCTGTGTCCCTATCGCTGCAAAGGACTCACAGAACATATTGCAGTAACTATACTAAACCCACATTACCCTAGAAAAAGAAAAGGATCCTTTTTACTGAAATATGAGGAACCCCACACCCCAAAAAGTATAAAGGATCCCTAACATTGATCCAGTATAGAACAGGACTCCCCTTGCTGTCCGGGAACTGTAGCAACCGACGAGTGCGGTTCACCGTAGCGAGTCCGCACAGCTACAGCTCCCAACACCCTTGAGGTGGAGAAGCTACGGCAAATGGCTGATCTACAGGGGCATCATTGGGGGAGTATGGTTTCATCTGAGTAGTGTTTTTTGGTGGTTAAACCTAGTATGATTATATTCCTTATATAAAATACTATACCCCAAAAGCAGGATATAATCTTACTCTATATTGGGTACCATAGTATCCCCAAATAAAATACTACTCATCTGTGGCTATTGTTATGATGAAGAAAGCTAATAAACACAATTCTTTGCACGCAGCACACGTCCCCATTGGATCTCCATTGGACCTCACAGCATTCAATGTCAGTTGTTTGTGGAAGTCCGCATGGTCCAGGCAGGTCTCTAACCCCAGCCCACGCCAAGGTCTATGGGGTTGAGAGCCTCAGGGTTTTGGGCTTTAGGGCTAATGTCTTAGAAACTTTTAGGAAGGTTTGCATTGGTGAAGGGCTCTATGGTTCGTGGCGTAGGCTGTGCATGGCGTAAACTTTAGTTGAGTTTTGGCTGGGGCAAAAAAGCTTAGTTGGCATGGAACACGAAACATGAGCTAGGTATGATGGCCCCAATGTCTAGCCATTACCACTAAGCCTTAGGTACTGCCTCTATAATAAGGTTAGTAGAATAGTACAAGTCTTATCCACTTTTTACCGGGTGGAGATCCAAACGAAACCCTAAACCCCGAAACCTAAATCCAAACTAATGCCTAAACCCTAAACAAAACCATCACCGGTGGGCCCGGCCAACCTGCAGCATGGTCCCAAGCCCCTGCTTGGAGCTTCAGGATTGTGCATCCAGTTGGGTTCTAAATACAATCTTAATTGGATTAGAATTACCCTGCGCCTTCAAGTTTTCCATGTATTAGGTTCATAATGAAACCAGGGATAAAGGTGATTATGTGAGGGTCCCTCTATTTCCTATCATAATACTAGCATTGAGTTGGCAAAACACCCCAAACCAAAAACCCTAGAACCCAAAGTCAGATCACCCTTAAACATCCTGAACCAAAAGCACGAAGACCCTAAACTAGACTACCACAGTGATCTTGCAGCAGCGGATCGTAGGCCCCCCCCAGAGTTGACGTCCTGCAAGAAGAGGCTCCACGCCTCAAGGCTGTGGCGACACCATAGGAACTGCTAGCTCCTTCTTGGCAAGTATAAGGGGAATGCATTGCCTTCTGTTGAGCTTATGTACCTAGAGCATAATTACCTCTTATAAACGGGTTGACTGGGGTTCTTGCGTCCTATGCTCGAAGCCCGAGTCAAAAGACGGCGCAAAAGGCTACAAAGCAATGCTCATAATGATGACTGGTAGCAATTACGAGTCACAATAACTGAAATGGTCTTCATAGCAGCTACAGTGCTAACGGATATGTCTTTTCAGGCGCTTCTAGATCCCAAACCGGACTTCTGAAGATCACGAATAAATCTAAATCATTCAGATTTTCTCAAGCTTATACAGCAACAACTGAAACGTTGCACAGCGAGAAACCTGAGGCATGACTTAAAAAGGCGGCTCCAAACCATTAACCACGTCTCCGACATCCCCCGGACGGCGCTGGAACAATTTCCTCAACGACAAGTTCAACGACCCAGGAAGCCTAGCTAGAAGGTTGAGACGTGCTGGCTGCTCATGTCGTTGCCGTGTGGTCAACAGGTAGCCTAAGCGTCCAAGTTGCCATGTATTCGGCCTTGGAAATCAAGAAACGATGCGAAAATCAATCTTTGGGCCCTAAAACCCTAAACCCTGAAACCCCAGTTGGGGTGCTGGGCCATAAGGGGTAGGGCCAGGGCTTAAGTCTGACTGTGGGCTCCCCACGTTTCATAGCTAATCTGGTTTCTATTCCGTTTTGATGGATTTCTTGAAATTCCAGATTTGGATTGTGAAGCTAGCATCTGATGATCTCCGCCCCAGCATAGCAGCAGCGACCCTGCCAACCGTAGAAAAGCGATTTCTAAAACCCACCCGTAGTCACGTAGTTTCATTTCGTCGTTTCTTAACCGTTTCAGGAAATTCACTACCCTAGCCCTCTGCGAACCAGCTCCAGCAGAAAGTGGTCCTAAAGCTCTTACAGAGAAGCGAGGGTGGGAGGGCTCCCCCAGGGACAGATCCTACTGGGGCCAGCTTGGGTAGGTTACGTCAGCAACACAATCAAACAAGGTTGGGAATCAACGTAAACAATCAGGGGAAGACATGCAACACAACAAGCTCCGAAGTTAAGAAAATCTGTATTCTGGATTTAGAAACCACTTCCCAAACACCTATGCGCATTTCTTAAGAAGCGCCCGCAACCAGCAATTAGATTAAGGTTAACAACAGCCCAGAGGCCGCCTTGCAGCTACACCCTAGGCCCAAAAACTATTTCTACTACTGCAATTGCGATGAATTCTTTTGGTATCATTGTTTATCTTTGAATTGAACGATTACCCTTACTATGAGCATATGAGTTAATGTGTTTATTAGGATATTTCATCTTACCAGCACTGGTGGGAAGATCTCCTGGTCTACATCTCTAAGCCATTCACTCACAAATCTCCGCTCAAGCAAATAAGGAAGGCATGTTGCAAGAACACTCGTAGTGTCTATGATGGTAACGTTAAGGAGCTGTCGACAACAATCTGAACCGACAAGGAATGGTAGAGAACAACCTGAACCTGGTGTTGGCCTAAACCGTTTTCCCGACTGAGAGGTGGGCGTTTATCATCTCTTGGCTTTCAGAAAGTCGATCTCCCCTGATGAACTGGTCCAGGGTTTTGGGGTTTAGGGTCGTGAAAAAGAAGATGGAAAAATGAAATGGAACACGAGATCACATTAGGATTTGGGCGTTTAGGGTCTAGAGTTTGTGATTTAGGGTTACATGTGTACCTGAAAGCTCACGGTCAGTGACAAACAAACCTGCTTGAAGCTAACTATGAATGTCCTTCTTGGAAGGTGGTTTACAACTACCCAATGCTGCACCACGTAGGCACATCGGAAAAGATCAGAGGGTTAGGTTTGAGAAGTCTAAACCCTAAACCCTAAGCCCTAAACCCAGGTCGCTGGTCTTCAGAGGAGTGGGCTCGCGCACCGCTACCAGGATCAAGGGACCTACCACATCAGGGATGTTGATAGTGATCAGACAGTATCTTTCTTCCGCAAGAGCACCACAAAAGATAATATCACATTGACAGATCCCTAATCTCCATCATCCATAATATAATCTCAGTTTCCATTCAATTTTGCATGTTCTTTCCCAGGATGTTACCCTCAAACCCTAAGCCCTAGATAGTACTTTCCATTCTCTTTTCCTCTATTACTATATTAGCCCCGTATAACCGCAAACAGAGAACAGCTGTCCGCGCCTGGCAGTTAAAGGAGCCAAGGCCCCCAATTCAAGAGGCGGAGGAGACACATCCCCTGCCCAAATATAGGGTTTAGGGTTTGGGGCTTTTGGGTTTAGGAGTTTAGGGTTTTTGGGCGTTGAGGTTTAGGTTTGGGGTCTTGGGTTGGCAAACATTGACTCAAAACACGCTCTCTTTCAGAACCTGGGCGCGTCATGCTTGAGGCCGCTTACACCACTAAAAGAAGGCTCAGGTGGCCAGCAGTTGCAGCGTGGCATTTCGAGGGCTCATCGGATCACAATGAGTAATAAGCAACAGTAACACTAACAACTGGTAACCCTAGGGGCCTAGGGATCCAAATAGCCCAATGTAGGTAATGTTTACGGACTTGAGGGCCCAATGTAAATATTACTGTAGACGCCAATCTGACCACAATCCATATTAAAGGGAGCCCCAAAAAGGTACCCTAATTCGGGGAAACCCTCAAAACCCTGTAGAACCGGATATA
Source organism: Symbiodinium pilosum (assembly GCA_905231905.1). Taxonomy (NCBI): domain Eukaryota; class Dinophyceae; order Suessiales; family Symbiodiniaceae; genus Symbiodinium; species Symbiodinium pilosum. The sequence goes on from CAJNIZ010005336.1 coordinate 115,870, forward strand.
GCCCATGCATAACCCCTATATTCGCCTTTAAATGTATCCCCTAGTTTGTGAAAGCCCCCAGCCCTACACTGTAGGCCCTACACCCTTACCCCTAAACACTAAACCCTAAAACCCTACAACCCTAAAACCCTAAACCCTAACCCCTAAACCCCTAAACCGTGAACCTGAAACCTCATTTTTGTGACTGCGGCTAGGGAGGCAGAGGCAGAGGGCTTCCAAAGACTACTGCCCGCTCTGTGAAGTCTGAAGCTTCTTGGCTCCCAAAGACTACTGCCCGCTCTGTGAAGTCTGAAGCTTCTTGGACAACAAAAACGGGCTTAGGGTTTCGAGTGTATATCATGTTTAGGGTTTAGGGCGTATTTAGGGTTCAGAGTGTATTTAATGTTTAGGGTTCATGTCGGGTTTGGGAATAACCCCCTGTTTGTTGCAGTGAACCCTGACGCTGCCGTGCTCTACAGCAGGCGAACTGACAGCGCCCGTGACCTTTTAAATCTTGTTTTAGTACCCTCACATGTAGCCAGCGTGTTCCCAAACTGGCCCGTACTTTTGAGACCTACCGGCCCTGAAGCAACAAACCCTAGACCCAAAGCCCTGCAAGCCCCTAAGCCCAAAGCCCTCAACCCCACTATAGTACTTTCCATGTTTCCATTATCCCTATATAACCCCTAGGGGGCTCGAATACCGCAGCAGCGCGGATAGCGAAAGCCCCCAGTACCTTGCTAATGGCCCGCCTTGGGAACTGGGTACGTCCAAATCATTCAGCTCCGAAGATCACGCACATGTTGGCCATGCATGACGGTAACACCACGAACGAGCACTGGGTCTCCGGTCCGAACACCGTCTTCAAGAGCATCATGGATGCCATGTACATGGGCATGGGTGATTGGAAGGGCATGTGCGACGCCTTCGTCCTCAGGTAGATGGATGCCGTTTCCATCAACCACTACGGCCTCGAGCAGTTCGTGATGGAGGCTGTAGAGATGACACCAGGCAACATGACCGCGCGGAGCAGCCCGTACCTAGGCGACGAGTGGGACCTGTTCATGCACATGATGCCGGAGTTTTTGGTGGAACACATCAACGGCAACGCTATGTACAGCCTGGAGCATAACTGGACCAAGTACTTGTATGAGACCTTCACCGCGGCCGCAAACGACGACATGTTTGAAGACGTGGCTTTCGATGTGGCATGCGCAATGATTACCATGGATGCACTGATGACTGAAAACTCCATGTTCTATGCTGGCTGGATGGCCGCTATGGGCAACAACATGACCTACAACTGGCACTCAATGCTGGTGGGCAGCTACGCGATCACCCTGTTCAACACCAGCTTCGTGTTCCCGATCTACATTCGCCATGGCTCGAGGCCTTCTTCGACATGCGTGGACACCTGAAGGAGACGGTGCCGACGCCTCACCCCTCCAAAAAGATCTTGGGCCTCGTCAATTTCGACCAGGAGATTGCCGCTTCCAGTGGCAATGTCGCCATGCAGATGATGAAGGTTATGTGCGAGCCCATGTGCCATTTTTGCGAGATGGCAGACAATGTGGAGACCAAGTGGTTCGCCCTGACCAACAACTACCATGCCGTCAAAGCCAACGTAAGCGTGCTGATGGAAGATGATGACGTGCCAGTCCTGCCATTCGTGCTCACAAAAGCTAAGTGCTACGCGGAGTGCTGTACAAGACCGAAGATGCGTTTGCATTCTGCAAGGCCTGGGATACGGCGACGGAGGGCAAGGTTAAGCCAATTGCACTCTCTCTTTCGGTCACACTGGTGATGACTACATTGCCAGTAAGCTATGCGGATCAAGAAATTGCTGCATGATTTTTGCCCAAGCCTATGCATGTCCTGATTGTGTAGTGTTGTTGTCTGTACAGATTGTTGTTTTTCGCATGGCCCAATCTGCATACACGCAGTCACTGTGCGGATAGTTGTTGCCATGTCTGAGGGTCCCAGCGGACAAGGATGGCCTCTCTAGGGACCTGCTTTAGAGGTATACCTGCTCGCTTAGATATGTGGGCTTGTGGCGTCTTATGTATGGCGCTTTTGGCTTTGTCTGCCGCGCTGTCTTGGGAGATCCGGAACTCCTGAATTGGATTTCCAGCTCCATGGAGGAGGCCACCACCTCCTTTCGGTGGCATCGGCCTTGCAGGGGAGGCCTTAAAACCCCGAGGCTTTAATTAGGTGCATGTACAGGTCGCATTCTAACAGGATTCAAAGACCTCAAAGAGAGAGTATATAACCCCTATATCAAGCCCTTATATCTGAAGCCCTAAACCCACAAGCCCTAAGCCTTGAACCCATTCCGACCCGAGGCCTGGCGCGCCCAAGCGGATGTAGTCCGCCAAATCTGTGGCGAACGCAACTTGGCAGACCGCGGCTTAGCTTCATCCTCTTTAGGGAGTAGGGTTTAAGGTTTAAGTTTTCGGGTTTAAAGTTTAGGGTTTAAGGTCTAGGATTAGGGTCTAGGATTTAGGGTCTAAGGTTTAGGGAGGTTGTCAAAAATGATAACCCCTCATTGGGTACCCGCTAGAATCGGGTCAAAAATATAAAGGGTACCCTAAGATGGGACTATCATGTTCACCTGCGTGCGCAAGGTTTAAGGTCCCAGTTTCACACCCAAACGGGCCACGAATTCTTGAAAGCGCCCAGAGAAACTCCAGGTTGGGGGGTATTCTTAGGGAGAGTTGATTACAATCTTCCCTTCGTTCCAGCCTTCAGTCTACTTCAGGGGTACCATTTTGGGGTCCCCAAAATAAGAAATGTGGCGGAAGGTCTATATTGGAGTCCCCTTACCTATGGAAACTACCAAACCCAAAGCCGGCAGGCATGAGCTGAAGTAAGCTCAGATGAGTAGGTCTGTTTTTGGCGGTTGAACCAAGCAAGATTATATCGCTTGTATAAAGTACTGTACCCAAAAGAAGGATATAATCTAACTCATATCCCCAAATAAAACACAACTCAGATACTCTTAGTGCCAACCAGCTATCTGGAGCACATTGACATCACAATTACAAAGCCTTCAGGGACCCTAGCAGCATGGTGGATACTAAAAAGCATGACCCCAAGTACCTAAAACCTGGGGACCTGTGGTACCATAGTATACTAAGGTCATGCAAGGTTTTTGGTTCTAGTCTCCACGGTAGGCAGTCAAATTCCAAGCGGTCCCTTCATATGAGCTATAGTCTAAACTCCTAGTATCCCCCTCCCTTAGTAACCCCTATGATGCTCCTGTGTATGGGTGGTTGTCAAAATTATGGTCCCTTCTTGGACCCCTATTACAAGACGGCACCTAATATTTAGAGTACCCAAAAAGGGATCATAATTTTGACAATCACTCATATGATCTTTTTATATAACACCCTTTGAGGAGTCTAGACTACAGCTCACATCATCCGTGAATTGTTTAGCTCCAGGCTGGAAAGCACGGTCGCCACGATGAGTTTAGGAAGAGGTCCTTCAAAATACGGTTGAAGGGAGGCCACTTAACCCTTTGAATGGGAATGCTCTGAATGCCAATGAGGGGATTAGGGGCCCATCTTTGGGAGTTGCTATGAGAAGTTTACATCCTGTATTGGGGTCCTATACTTGGGCCCCCGGTTTTCGGAATCTTCAGGGGGAACATGCGGGAGGTTACTGCTTGCACCAACCTCAAGCATTATGTAGTTCCTAAATAGCTCTATATCTACCCCCATCTCACCCCTGTAGCCGGAGATAAGATAAGTGCGACGTCTTAAGAACGGATCCATGGCAGCAC
>CAJNIZ010005337.1:165-19617 GCA_905231905.1 Symbiodinium pilosum
TATTATAACATACCCAAAGCCCTATTCTATCTACTTGAGGGGGACCATATCCCTAAACCCTAAACCCTAAATAGTGGTGTCCATTTCCTTTTCCATTATCCCATCATTACCGGCTATCCTTGGGGCCCTAAACCCTAAACCCTAAACCCTAAGCCCTAAGCCCTAAACCCTAAACCCTAAACCCTAAGCCCTAAACCCTAAACCCTAAACCCTATCCTTGGGGTTACTAGGGTAGCCATGGTGCAGGGCAGGTTAACACTTTTTTGTCCTCAACCTCGTCATCCCTCTGCGCTTAAGCCGATGCATGTACTGCTGGTTTAAGGGGCCCTGGAGTTAGGTAATATGCTATACGGCTTAGGGCTTAAGGCTTTTAGAATTTCAGGGCTGAGGCTTTTGGAAGTTACGCTTGAGGGTTTAGGGCTGGCGGCTATGTAACACATTATAACTTCTAAACGCCTCATAAGCTCATTACAGCCCTACTTTTAACCACTAAAAGTAGTTTCTTTAACCCATTAGTAGCTCCAGGGTCCCTCAAAGTGCTTTTGCAAAAACCTCAGGGTTTTGGGGCCGGAGGGATGCAGATCCAACGTGCTGGGGGGCAGCTGCGTAACGCTGGCTTGGTGGTTGGGCCACGTAGGAATACATAGAATGTATGCAAAGTATTATAACCAAGTGCAAGATACAGTTTCACGTCAAATTCGAAATCATAATATCCTTCTTGAAGATATTGAAGGCTTGAGATTTGCGAAGTCCGCATGATGTCATGTAAGAAGACACACACCCACTACCCTAGATGCAGAGCCCTGCCTCTCCCACAAACCCAGACCCCCTCAGGGATCCAAAAAATCGAACCCCCTAATAATCCCCTAGTTACCCCAATGTAGTAATGGGTTCATATTGGGGGGGCTCCATTTTTTGGATCCTTTAGGGGGTCTGGGAAAGTGCAGTCATGTCTCCAAACCATTTAACCTTCTTCATCCTTTTTCCACATAAGGGCATCATACACACTCCAAGATAGGCTTCAAGCTCTACTAGGGTCTGCTAGGATTGCCTTCCTCTTGTCGGGGACGATGAGCTATGCATTTTTCCTATAAGCACTACAGCGGAGTCTACAGGAAATGCCCACTCTGTACCCCGAAGAGGATGGACATCGCTCTTGGGGGGTTCCAAAATTAGGGGCCCCTGTTTGGAAGTCCCTACCAAAAAAAGGTTATGGCATTTCGGCGTCCGGTTCCAACACAGCCCCTGCAAGAATTAGCTTCGTCTAGCTTTGCCGCCTTGCTGCGTGCCGTTCTTGTTATATGAAAAGTTCCCATTGTGTCTTCCATTACCCCAATTTAATCCCAATGTACTATAGTAGTTTCCATTTTATTTTCCATTATCCCAATATAAGGGACCCCAGAAAGGAAATCTTGGCTTTTTCGGAAGGCCCCAAATTAAGAGTTTGGGTTGAACTTTTCAGGGGCAAAATCAAGAACAAGACGGGCAATCTGCATCCCATTGTCAACCCCTCGCGACAGCGGCATGTGCGCTTTTGAGGTGGGTCCCCCCCTTACCCTAAACCCTAAACCGCGTTCCACATCTGTGGCTATCGGATCTACCCTGACCCCCAAAAAATGGAACCCCCTAATAATCCCCTAGTTACCCCAATGTAATAGTGGGTTCATGTTGGGGGGGGGTCCATTTTTCGGATCCTTTAGGGGGTCTGGGTAGTAGCTCTCTTCCAGCCTCTTGACAGGACATCCACGCATTTGCGCCTGCTCGAAACTGCTACTGTTAGGCACGGCCCACACCTACCTCATATCAATATGTCCACCAATTTTCTCACGGGCACACAACACAAGAGGTCAGCAGGAAGCAGGCGACTCTAGTGACATGAAGCGCGCCTAACCACAATAGCAAAAGAAGGTCTGCAACAGAGCTTCCACACGATGCCTGCAAAAGCCAAGCGCGAAGCGTTTGGGAACGGGAATTTGGATCAACAACCAGATCTTTACTTAGGATGGCCCCTAAGCACACTGAGGCCTTACACTCTAGGGAATGTTAGGTATATAAGGTCCGTGCGAAACGTATATGAAAAGCTACCCGGGAGTGAGTGGATCTCTACTTCGCTCCCTGTGTAATCCCCACATATACTCCTGTCATGTAGCACCAAACCTAACCCTAAACCTTGGTCCATATTGACTCCCCGAATCCACCTTATGCAGCAGTAAGTTCATAACCCTCCTTTAATCCCAGGGGTCCCTTAACCCCTGGACCCCTAAACCCTGAACCTTAAACCCAGGGGTACCCCGCCTCCATGACAAGTGGCGATGTGTTACGGCCCGGCCTATGGACCAGCGAACAGCATCCTTTCAAGGATTCCCGAGTTGTACCCCGAAGGTCCTCCGGCCACGTTTAAGGATAACGCAAGGGGAATGCATCGATTCATATGGGCTAAGCCTGAGCTCCTTAAAGGGGTTCTATAGGAGTTTATACGAGGCACTACTATAATTACGGGGGACTATGGCTCATATGCGGGCTGTATGGGAGGTTAAAGCCTTGGGGGAACACCTCCCTGGAACCCTTGATCCTTGTCCTTTACCACACTCCCTCGGAAGGTTGCTTGAAAAGAGGGGTTTAGGGTTAGGGGACCCTTCAGGACGAAAACAGCAGGACGAGAAGCAATCTCAAATTACCTTTCCAGCGAATGTCATATTCGCAATACTACTACATAACAATGATCCATAGCAATAGCAACGGTAGGGACAATAACATAACAATAGTAATAAAAATTACGATGACAAGAGCGTTACTGATGGTGTTACCACATGATTCTGAATTACACCATAAACCCTGAGCCCTAAAGTCGTAGGCTCCTACTTGAAGGTTTGGGGTTTAGGGTTTGAAGTTCATGCAACTTGGCAACTACGCATAAGTGGACTAAGAACCTTGCTTATGATTAAGGTAGCCTACATGCGTCCATTTGGGGGCTGATAAGTAGGTTTTCAAACCCAGCTATGAGTAGTTGCTTAGTCCCATGAACCTACAAGGACATATATTCACAACCCTCCCCTCAACTGGGTTTATGTAGGCCATCACAGGTATAAGTAGGCTTATTATCCCAGTTCTACATAATTACTAAGTCCTGTGAATCTTCCCGAACTCAAAAGCTCCCTAGTATGGAATCCCTAGCTTCTATGTCAGGAGCCTGAATTCTTAACGAAATCATGTTGAAGTCTATTTGAGATAGCCTGTACCATCATTGTACGACGAATCTACGATCATAATATTGGTCAACCTTTCAGACTTATACAATACATCATTCCACCCGAGGAAATACCAGGAAGAACAAGCACAGTCTCAGGGAAAGTTGACCCAGAGAGCCCAATATAGCTCAAGCAGGGAATATACCCGAAATGATACTAGGACCCCCAGTATGGTTTCAGGAATATTCCACGGAATGATGGGCTCCCTGGGGTGCAGTCCGTTGGCCCAAGCAAGCGCTTCCTCCCCGCACAAACCCCAGATTTTTTGCCAGGGCCATGCATCCTGGAAAAGGGTGGGTAAGGCCTAAGCAGGCCTGGCTGGGAATAAGGGTTGGGGCTTGGAGAAAAACCTACTTCATATAACCCTGCATATTCCCATGTTCCATTTAATTTCCGTGTTGAGTCTCGGTTCTAAGAGCCCCTACAAACAATCATAAACACACCTAGACCCCAAAACAAATACTCCAAAAACTCAGGTCTTTGAACTCCTAAATCCCTGAACCACAGACCTAAAATTGGAATCCTGAAATCCAAATCTCTACAGTCGATGGACGCAATCCTGCGTAACCCCATATACCTGCAGGCGGGGAAGTATGGTGGCATGGTGTACTTAGGATCATGCAGGATTCTGTCCTGAACACTAAACCCGAAACCATAAACCCTTCTCCCTAAACCTTGATTAGGCTTAAGTGGGGTTATTGCACGACTACAATCAATACTTCCTACAGAATGACACGCGACCCTTATTAAGCACTATGTTAAACTACCAGACGGAATCCTATGTCCTCTGCTAAGGTTTCCCGAACAAGCTTCATATTGACAGTAGCTCACATGGCCTGTGGCGGCTATAACTCTCTTCCCCAATAACCAGGACTAACAAAGTTTAAACTTTCTGATAGAGACACAAAAAAGGAGCCCAAAAATTAGATAAGTTATAGGCCCACGTAAAAAGATAGAATGGCTTTGGGTATGTTATAATCAGATCCCCATATACCCTATATTCAATCTACTTCAGGGGGACTATATCATAAACCTTAAAACCTAAATTTCTGTTAAGGGGGACTATAGGGTCTCAAGGGCGCGCAGCGCAAGCTGGGCTGGCAAGCACGCCAGCTGGACCCGCAGCATCAGGTAGCGCCTACAGCCCTTTGTGGCAGTAGGGGCTGAGTGTTTAGGGTTTAGGGTTTAGGGGTTAGGGGTTTAGGGTTTAGGGGCTTGGGGCTTAGGATCTAGGATTTAGGGTTTAGAGGTTTGGGGTTTAGGGTTTAGGGATACTGGGGAGGAAATGGAAACTACCACATTATGTTGAGTCTAAGGTTCAGGGTTTTGGGATCTAGCGCCAAGACAACTACAGCAAGTGAGAGTCCAGTGGAAAAGGAGGATGGGAAATCGAAAACCACTAAACTGTAGTCTCCTCAGACCTATAAGAAAAATACTATTCTTAAGGTTGTACTATAGCAAAATTAAAACTACTTCTAAGGACAGTACAGTAAACTGCGAGGTGGGAGGGAACGTGGATACCACGGTGGATGCTGGAAAAATGTTTAGTGCATGTAAGGGTTAGGGCTCAGGGGTTAGGGTTTCGAGCTCCTCGGTTTCCTATATTCCCCATTTACATTGCTTCCAAAATCGCTTAGTTTTGTGGTTAAAACAAGCTCAAATGCCGCCCCTGTGATGTCTATTGGGGGCCAATATAAGGAAGCCTGTCTAGGCTCAGGTAGCCAACGCATGTCCGGAAAAATTCACCGGTTTAGGGCTTAGGACCTTCAACTCTAAACACTCTGAACTCCCGACCTTAAAGTTTCGCGTTTAGAGGCCTAAACGTTGCTCCTGAAACCCTGAACTCAAACACATCGGTCCTTTTACGAGACAAAAGTTTAGGATTCAGATTAGGGGTTGGGGTTGAGGAATTAGGTCCGAGCTCAGGGCTTAGGATTTAGACCGGGCTTGGGGTTGAGGTTTTAGGGTTGACTCTTTCCAAGCATATGTGTACACATGAGCCATTGTCTAAACTGGTAGTATCTCCCTTAATAGACCCTATAATCGTCCCCTATATAACCCCCTTATAAAATCCCCTTTCAAGGGGTGTAGACTCTAGCACATACGTGTACATATGTAGGCATGCGCTTGAACCAAGATGGCATGTTTCCCTAAACCCTAAACCCTAACCCCCTAAACCCTAAACCCTAAACCCTAAACCCTAAACTCAAAACCTAAACCCTTTTGGGCAATCACATTGCTCAGTAATCATAGAGCCAGCCCAGCGGGCGAAGGCTGCCCAGACCCCCAAAAGGATCTAAAAATTAGATCCCCTAGAACCATAGGGGAAATAATATAAGGATGTATATAGGGGTTATAATGGGTCTATATAGGGGATCTAATTTTTAGATCCTCCCAGGGGTCTGGGTGTACCTAAGCGGTCCTATTTCATAGGACCTGGTAGATTCGCGCGTGCGCCTCTGCCAAAGTCAGGGCCCCTTTGCATACAACTCTCTGGCCACACCCATCCAAGAAGCCACTTACACGAAAGACTGAGAGTCAGCAAATGAGAACCTAATGCTCACATTACAAATCCGTGAATTTCCTGCAGGTGTATAGGTCCAGATTATTCCTGCGAACGCATTAGCAGTGCTGATTTTGCCCCTGGTCCCCAAACCCTAAAGTCAGGGTCAGGGGCTAACCCTACATTACAGTGTATCGTATATGTATATGTTCTCATGCTTCATTATATTCTACTATATTAAGGGTAGAGCATTTGGAATTAATTCAAAACGGATGAAGGTGCTACAGGCACAAAGGCCCTGTAGGCACTAAGGTCTTCAGTTGTTTCATCTATGTGATAGAGTGGCCAAAGGCTGAGGTTTAAGGTCTTAAAGTTGAGGTTTGAAAGGTTAAGGGCATAAGGTTGAAGTTTTAACTTCGAGGGCTTAGGGTTCATGTTGTAGGCATAAAAATTTAGGGTTCGTTGTTTCAGGTTTGCCACCCTCAATGGCCAAGATAGCATGAGCCACCCACAACAGATGCCTTGAATATCAAACCACACTTAGGCATAAAATACACTGAACCATGCCTAGAAATCAATAGAACTGAACCATGCCGGAAAGAATAGAAAAAGGCACCTAGCGTGTGCGCAGAAAACGCAAACCAATACCCTGAACACAGAAAAAATGACTTCAAGCCAGGGGCCCTTGGCTTTCGAGAGTCCAACACCATGTGGCTGAGAGCTTCTCAAAATGAACCTCCTCTACACTTGCCACTCTTTAGGGTTTAGGGATTAGCGCCGCCAACAGTGGAGAATCGAATGGAAGAAAACCTGTTAGAAACCACAAACACGAATGCAAACACATGAACACGCCACACAGAACACAGCTCCTGGAACTTATATTCGGGGCCCCGATTCGATCAAGGACCCTCCTCTCTCCTTTGTCCTGTCTCCTCGCTCCTCTCTCTCTGCCATCTCTTCACTCTCTCTTTCTCTCTCCTTTGTGTTCTCTCTCTCTCTCTCTCTCTCTTCTCTGCTCGCTCTTTTCTCCTCTCTCCTCCTCTCCTCCTCCCCTCACCTCTCCTCTCCTCCCCTCTCCTCCACACCTCGACTTCTCCTCTCTCTCTCTCTCTATCTCTCTTTTCTCTCCGTCTCTACCTCTCCCATCCCCATGACTGTGGGCACTTTTGACATGCGCCAAGAAGATGAGGCTCCAACAGCGACGACTGTCATGGGATCCCGACCCCGACGCGCCCTATCCCGGTGACTTTCGGCACTTTCGGCGCACAAGTGTCCGAAAGTGACAACAGTTACAGGGGATCGTGACCTTAGAGGCCTCCAGCCGGGATGCGACACTCGCGGAAGACAAAATCAGCAGTGTTTGGTCACCTCCTGGATCTTTGGACCCCAACCTTTAAATCGGGAACCCTTCTGCGGAGCATTCGCAAACATGGGACATGGAATGGAAACTGAGTTTCTATAGGGAGTTATAGAAACCAATATCCTTTTTAGGTGTATTTGAGGCACCCTATCCAACAACTATGCAATGAATCTGGAGCCAGAATGTTTGTAAGTAGTTTGGCTTCTACATTAAGCCCCAAACCGGGGGAACAAATACCCCTTCTCTTGAGAAGCGCCCATCTATGCTCCTCTGAGTCTTCTTCACTTGAGCTATAGTCTAAACTCCTAGTATCCCCCTTAATAACCTCTATAGTAGTCCCCTATATTATCCCCTATATAACTCCCCTTTAAGGAGCTTAGACTATAGCTCACTTGGGGATAGACTGCGGAGCACGGGAACGTACCAGCACCCTTATGGACCCACCTGCCTGCAGTCCTTTGTCGACACCACGTAGCTTGGGCTTAAGGAATTTAGGGTTTCGGCTTCGGGGGCTTGGGCTCTGCGATTTCGGGCTTCAAGGATTCAGGGTTTCGGGATTTAGGGTCAAGGTTTGGGGTTTAATAGGTCCAAGGTGTCACGGGTGAATTTCGGACTCTTGGCGGAGAGGCCTTAAGGTCGCGTGACACAGCTCCCATCCGTGCCGCCAATGCACGTTGGTGCTTTGAGCGATGGTGATGGCTTTTTCTGCCATGCGCCCTCTATATACACCTCTACTTCTTTTCCTTACAATCTGTAGAGACTGCGTGCTTCATATTTTCTGGAGATTCTAGCATATAGTCCCCCTTAAGTGAATAGAATATGGCTTTGGGTATATTATAATCAGATCCCCATATACCCCATATTCTATCTACCTAAGGGGGACTATTTATGCAGGAATGTAAGGCAGTTCTTAGCAGATCCTGGCCTTGGGTTTTAGAGGTAAAACCTTCTGAGCACCGTGGCTTTGCCGGGTTTAGGGTTTAGGGTTGAGTGTTTAGGGTTTAGTGTTTAGGGTTTAGGGTTTAGGGTTGTGGCCTTGCCGGGTTCAGAAACCATGGAGCTATCTCTTCAGGAAGTAGTAGGCTTCTCTGGTAAGCTTGTCTTAAGGTAAGGGCCCACCTGTACTGGAGTGGGTTTAGGGTTTAGGGTTGCCTAAACCCTAAACCCTAAGCCCTAAACCCTAAACACAAAAACCACGGGGCGGAAAGAAGAGAATACCCTAAACCCCAAACCTTAAACCCTAAACCCCAAACCCTAAACCATCCCCAAAGTGGTCCCACATCATCCTGTGAGCTAAGCCCGAACTCCCAGATCCCTAAACCCCCGACCCCATAGCCTCAGGGTTTAGAGTTTAGGGTTTAGGGTTTAGGGTCCCTAATCCTTATACCCTGTAATCCTTAATGCCTAAACCGCAAACCCCACAGTCCCAAATCCCTGAACCCCCAGATCTATCTTGAAACTCGCCTCCTCATAACCGTCAAGAAACATGATTCTGAAATCATCGCCCCTGTAAGCCCAGGAAAACGGGATCTCAAAAGACCCTCCGTTGGAGTTCTTGAGAGTTTAGGGTTTAGGGTCCAGGGTCTAGGGTTCATGGCTATTAGGTTTTTGGGTTTAGGGTTTAAGGTTGAGGGTTCGGGGTTCAGGGTTTAGGGTTGAGGGTTGAGGGTTCAGGGTTTTGGGTTTTGGGTTCAGGGCTAAGGGCTTAGGGTTTAGCGTTCTGGGTAAGGCACACGGGATGGAGGAAATCCTTCAACACCTATTAGACCCCAAAACCTGATAATTCTAAAGCTAAACCTTTAAACCCTAACTGTGGTTTCCGAAGTCCGAGATTCCCTCCATGCCGGTTCCTCAAGCTTGTTAGATACAGACGGTTGGGTATCTTGGGTTTAGGGTTTAGGGCTTAAGGTTTAGGGTTTAGGGTTAGGGTTTAGGGATGAGGGTTCGGGCTTAGGGTTTAGGGATTAGGGCTTAGGGTTTAGGGTTAAGGAAGTAAGGCTTAGGGCTTAGGATTTCGCACGCCCAGGAGAGAGTCACCATGCGTCAGAGAAGCCCTATTGGTATGCATGGTGCGTAGCTTAACAAAGAAGGATTCGGACCGGTATGAGCTACAGGGTTAAGGGTTTGGGGTTTAGAGTTTATAGTCCCCCTTAAGTAGATAGAATATGGGGTATATGGGGTTCTTATTATAATATACCCAAAGCTACATTCTATCTACTTAAGGGGGACTATAAGGCTTGATCAATGGACATGGGTACTAAACTACAGGAGGGGCCCAAATGCCCACCCTTCATGGTCCCTCGGTAAGGCTAAAATTGACAGTAGTCCATACATGTAACTCTACCCTAAACCCTAAGCCTTAAACAAGCTCCTGTACTCTGGGTATCTAGAAATGCAAATAAACAGATGCATTCTTCTCAGAAACCATAAAACCCTAAACCCTACACCGCGGTTTAGGTTTAGAATTCCTGGAGGGTCCTTGCGTTCATTGGGTCGCTAGAGCCGCTAGCATGAGCCAAGTGGGTTTGATAACACCACTTATACTTGGGGGGTTAGGGCTCAAGGTTTAGGGTTTAGGGTTCAGGGTTTAGGGTTTAGGGTTTAGGGTTTAGGGCTTTTAAGTAGCGATACTAGTGCAGCTAGAAGTTGATAAATCCCATAACCTAAGTACCACTTCACCTACTTCTATCGTAGTCTTCAGGACTCTTTCACCAAAAACGCTCTGGACATGACGTCAGCGTTGGCACCAACTGCCCGCCAACTACTTTGCTGCATGCAGAGTAGAATCTACATTTGCCCTGAAGAAAAGCCCTAAATCCTAAAACCTAAACAGTACATCCTAAACCCTTAACCCTAGAATCTAAAACAGTACATCCTAAGCCCTTGAGCCTGAAACTAAACAGTACATCCTAAACCCTTAACCCTGTATGACCCGTGGTTTTGAGCCACAGTCCCCCCCCCCAAGTGGACACCCATCACACACACTCATCAACCTCTTGTACACTCACCAAAACCTTTTGCAAAACTGTACCTCATGCATGTCTTTTTCGACCCACAAAGTCAGAACTATTCTGCGAAGCTTACGCGTAGGTGCCTTTTCGGACTCTTACCTCCTCATATCTGTGGCGGACATGATAGCCGGCTGGTGCATGAATTTATGAGATTCTTTATCTCCTGCTTCGCATACACTTCCAGTCACTGGAAACCATGTATGCGCACGGTACGCGACATTCGTGCGTAGGGGGCAAAAACGCCCCAAAGATCATCTTCAGCAGAACTCCCTCACCCTGTGAATCAGACTCTTGCAATCTCCTGTCCCTGAAATCACCACAAGGTAAGAGCTGAGGGTTCTGCACACCCCGCATAATGCAGGTACTAAAAAGGGAAGGGGGAATTACTGCAGCAGCCTCAATAAGTGGAATAAGAGTTGGCGGATGATAACACCCATGACTAGTCAGCCTTCTAGACTACACATGTCATGGAAGCTAACAAAATGTGAAGGCCACTACCTAGCGAAATTAAAACTATGCGGCCTGGACTAGGGACATGTGTTGGGGCAATCTTCCTTCAAACAAAAATTGTTCAAGTTTACTTTTATTTCCCATTCTCACTACCATTATTACTGCTAGTATTCCTAAACCCTAAACCCACAAGTATGGTTACCAGTATGACTATGATTATTACTATCAAAAATCATGTTGAGTGAGGCCGCTGCTATTTGCTCAGACCTGATCGTGAGCCCATTTTGGCATTATACATATACATATATTGCACTACTTGCAGTGAGGTCGATTTCATCTGCCAAGATCTACCCTAAACCCTAAACCCTTACCATCTTCGATGTTCAAGCACTAATCCACTGCTCTAATGTCAAACCCACCCACCCTAAGATTACATACTCCCAATATTTTAGAATATACCACAATGGGGAAAGCATGTTATATTGGGGGGCGTAAAGGGGTTTAATATTAGGGGGAGGGGATTATTTTGGATGAGGTCGGGCGAGATTCCTGAATCCCGAGCCCTAAACCGTAAAGCCTGAAACTTAAACCTTCACCGCTGAACCCTAAACTTGTAGACCTGAAACCCTAAAAACACGGTAGCCGCAAACCTATCAAAAAACCTACTTGGAGGGTCAGGAGGACTTAGGGAGCAAACTTCTAACCCCTATCCTCCATGTAACGCCGTGGCTTTTACCCACCATTGACCTACTTACTAAGTGCCCCTGACCCTTCACCCTAAACCTTAACCTGCTTCCTTGAGTTTGCTGAAAGATTCCCTGACCATTCAGCCTAACAGGATTAGGGAGCAGCTCAGATTCTCCTGACTCATGCGCGGCTGGGAATGAAGGAATGGATTTTACGATTCAGGGTTACTAAGTTCGTATGACCTCCAGGAATTGGGATATAGGGTTTAGGGCTTAGGGTCTAGGGCCTAGGGTTTAGGGTTTGCGGGCTTAGGGTTAAGAAAGATGGCGCCTCAGGGTTTACGGTGTATGGAGTGAGTTGGAGGATGTTGTTTATACAGTTGTCATGCACATCCCAATGCTTTGAGATCACGTGCAAACCAGCGGTTGGCGTGTGGTCCCTAAACCCTAAAACCTAAACCCTAAGTAGTAGTTTCCATGAAAGTTTCCATTCTCCCTATACAACCCCAAGGCATCAACAAATACTTTCTGAGCCCAGGCGAGTCAACCCCAAACCCTAAGCCCTAAATCCGAAACCCTACATTATATCATATTGTAATATAGAATAATAAACTATTCTGTTATATTATATCATATTATAGTATATTGTAGTCTAGTATATACTACATACTAAGCCCTTAACCCGATAGGTGCCATAAACTCTAAAGGGGGTTTAAGGTTTGGGGTTTAAGGTTCAGGGCTTAGAAATAGTGATAGGGATGACTAAAAGGCTCCATTCCCGCACTCCGAAGTGCGCATGAGTGAGTCTTGCGACAGCTTCTTCAGATTCTTAAACTCTCTCGAAAGTCTCAAGTATGTGAGCTTACGAGACAGGTCGGTGGCACAACTCTGGAGGTTTGCTGCGTGGATTCCGAGCTGGCTTAGCGTCTGGGATGTATGGATTAAGTTGTAGATTTCAGGGTGTGGGGTTTAGGGTCTAGGGTCTAGGGTTCAGAGTTCCCCGACCAACTTACGCGAAGAGGGTGTACTACCTATGCTGGAAGTTTGCAACATGTGGGTCAAACACCCTAAGCCCGAAAATCCATGTCAACAACTGGCGAGATCCTGACGTGGCTAGGGAACTTGACATCAAAGCAATTACCCCAAGAAAATCCTCGTATGATTTTCCCACCCAATCCCCTCACCCCCAACAAGAAATCGTCTCCCCTTTATATACTGCTGGGGCATTTGTCATTACAGGGTGAGGGCTGTTATGAAGGATCGGAATTATTGCCCAAGGTATGCATTCCCCTATAATACCCCTAGAGATAACTAAGTTTAAAGTAGGGGGAACCCAGGGGGCGGGGTTTTGAGGAACCCTAACCCTAAAATCCTAAACCCTAAACAAAAAAAAACTCTAAAGCATAAAACCCCAAATCCTAAAACCCTGGACCCTAAATCCCTAAACCCTAAAGCCTTAGAACCCTAAAACCTTAAACCCTAAAACCCATCGCTCATCTTCCTCACCCTGGCTTGGTGTTTGGGAGTGGGAGAAGTCCTTGTAACGAATCCTAAATCCTAAACCTTTAATCCTAAACCCTAAACCTGAATTGGGTTCGGGGGTTTTCGAGGTTTAGGTTTAGGGTTTGGGGGTTTTCGAGGTTTAGGTTTAGGGTTTCGGGTTTAGGGTTTAGGGGTTTTCGAGGTGCAGGTCTCGGCTGAAGGGCTTGGGGCTTAGTGTTCAGGACTAGGTAGGTTTATTCCGATTGTGGGTCATCTGTGGTAGGAACTCCGGGGGGATATAGGCTATAAACCTACCTAGGTTTAGGGCGACTCTAAAATGTTAATCCTAAACTATCATCCCTGAACCCCTGACGACTACGATTTGCAGTTCAGGGTTTAAGGTAAACCTTAGGCGGACCCCCCACCCAGTAACAGTGACCATAAGGGATAAAAAGGATTATGTTGGGTTCCTATTCTATTCCTACCAGACCACTATTACAGGGTGGGGGGGGGGGGTCCTCCTAATGCAAACCTGAAAAGCCCTCAACCACTCTGATTCAGCTTGGTATTTGCAAATGGTGCCGAATCTAGGCTTGTTCCAATCGCCTCGAGTATATGAAGCCCTAAACCCTAAACCCTAAACCCTAAACAGTATATGAAGGGGTTTTAAATCGAAACCCAAAGTTGGAATTGAAATCATATGGGGGTTTCCTAAAATTATCGGTACCTTTTTGGGGGTCCCTATAATAAGGACTATAGTATTTGGGTGTCTATATTGGGGTCCCCTTATTTTGGGAAACTACCATATGAGCTACAGTCAATCTTGCCCAGATAATTAATGGACGTGGGCTTCTTCTTAGGGAATATACTTTGGATTATATTAAACTACAAGAGGAACCCCTATTTCCATTTTAAGGGTCCCTTGCTCAGGCTTATATTCATTCACAGTAGTAGATATAGATCATAGTCTAAACTCTTAGTATCCAAAAATCCCCACAATGGTCCCCTATATAAACCCGAATTAAACCCTAAATCTCCTATATAGCCCTCCTTTAAAGAGTTCAGGCTACGGCTCATATAGGCACTAAGGTTACGGCACTAAGGTTACGGTCCCCATGAAACCCTAGGTTCTAACTTTCAAGTTCCAACCCCCAGCCTCAATTATAGGGTTTAGGGATTAGGGTTTAGGGATTAGGGTTTAGGGATTGGGGTTTAGGGAGTAGGGTTTAGGGATTAGGGTTTAGGGATTAGGGTTTAGGGTTTAGGGCGCGGGTCACGCGGTGCGGGTTTTAGGGCTTACGGACCCTGAGCCTTATAAGCTAACTTCTAGAACCTGCAGGCAATACCTCTAGGCTCACAAGACCTATCTAGCTATCCAATCCCTCACAATTAGCACCCTATGACTATCATACAACTCTGAAAAGTGTCCTCATTTGGGCGTTGGGGTTCATCACCGAAATCCACTAAACGCTAGACCAAGTATTGTAAATATCACAAGGCCGCCGGAGTCTGTGCCACCAAGTCGGGGGTAGAGATACCCCCGAGAATCATGACATGGGAGTTCTCAAGCTGTTTAGGGTGTAGGGTGTGATGCCTAAATAAACCCTAAACCCTGTCTGATATTCACCCCCTTCTTGCTGAGTCCGAAGGACTTGGAGTCCAGGCTTTCAGCATCCAATCCCCGGCCATAATGAAGCCTCCTCCCACCTCCCAACAAGAAATATTCGGAAAAGGATGCCCGAATATATGAGCTGTAGTCTAAACTCCTTAAAGTGGGTTGTATAGGGGCCCTATTATAGGGGTTATGAGGAGGATACTAGGCGTTTAGACTGGAGCTCATATGGTGGTACTATTTTGGGGATGTTTCTTACTCAAACCCCAAAATGAAGCGCAAAACCCTAAATTATTCGGCCAGTGCATTACAGAGCCAAAGCCTGCATGCCAACTGACACAAATTCTAACATCTAGCCTTGTATCTCTACTTTGTCTACTATGTACGTCCCTAACTCCATTGGGGTTCAGGGCTCAGGGCCCTAAACTCACAAAACTAAGCCCTGAGCTGAGCCCAAGCAGTTTTTGGCATGTCCTTTTCCCTTCCCCTAAATAGTAGTTTCCACCATTATTCCCATAAAACCCCAATATAGCCCTAATATTATGTCCCCATCTAGGAGGCCTCCACAGCCTCCGTCCCCATGTCATGAAACAGCTGACCGGAATGCCCAAGGGCGCGCGTCCCAAGGCATGCTTAAGCAACGGACCCTGGTTGGCGGACGCGCCCATGGGCCAGGCGAGGTCCTAAACCTAGTCGCTGAAGCGGGGCTCAGAATGTCTAATCTTAAACCCTGATAACTTATCAGGGTTTACCCTAACCCTAAACCCTAAATGATAAGCCCTAAACCTTACACCCTCATCCCAAACACTAAAATCCTAAACCTGAGCTTCTCCTGCTAGCTGAATGCTATGAGAAGAGACCTCAGCTACCAGGTCTTTCAGAGCTTCAAATGCATGGAGATGGCAGCAAGGTCCTTTTTCGGACGATGCACCCCTATTTAGCCAGGCCCACCGGAATGCCCCTTGTTGACGATTGTGCCACACCTCAAGTAGGATTGGGCTTCGGCTTCAGTGTTAGGATCTAGGGGTGAAGGTGTAGGGTTTAGGGTTTAGGGTTCTGGTAAGATTTGAGTTCAGAAATATGCTCTTGGGGTCCCCCCCCCCCACAGGGTTTTAGGGTTTAAGGATTTAAGGTTTAGGGTTAAAGGTTTAACAATTACCCGCCTCCCTAGGCTCAACCACCCAAGGATTTCAGGGGCTAAACAAGGCTGGCAGGCCTAGATAAGAGTAACACTTTGGGAGGTTAGTCCTGGATTTCTTGATGAATGCATTGGACGAAATCCTGCCTGGCTCCCTAAACACTAAGCCCCCATTCCTAAACCCTGGAGAGGTCAAGCACCCACATCAGGAAGAAAAAGGTCCATATAAGCAATCGTCAACATTTTCAATACAATTTGAAGCGGCTTCAGGGAATGTATCAACCCAAACCCGAAGCCTCTATATGAATATCTCTCCGCCGACCCCCTGGGTCGCGCCCGTGAAGCGCATCATCTTTCATATGTCACTGCCCACGACGCCGCCTCTGCCATCGCCCTCATCGCCCTTTCCCACACCACCCCGTCACGTTAAGACCCCGCGATCAATGTCCGATTAGTATCTCACCACCCACCGCCTCTTTGAGACCCCCCCAATGAATGCCCCCACCCCATCGCCCCTCATCACCCCAGACCGCCCAAACCTCGCCCCATTGTCACCCCTCACCGCCCGTCGTAGTAGAAGTAATAGTAGTAATAATACTAGTAGTACTAGTAGTACTAGTAGGAGTAGTAGTAGTAGTAGTGGTAGTAGTACTACTACTACTACTACTACTACTGCTACTGCTGCTGCTACTACTACTACTACTACTACCACCACTACCCATAATAATGGTAGTAGTAATGGTCGTAGTAAATGTCATAGTAACGGTCGTAGGAACTGTAGTTCTAATGGTGGTAGTAGTATTAATGGCAGCACGGGTTTAAGGGCTTGCTGTTAAAGGATTCAGGAATCCTCGAGCCGTTGACTCCCTGCATTGTCGTACGCTTGGCCTCATGGTCGGCGGCTCTGGCTGCGCCTGTTAACCCAGACCCCTGATTAGTAAAACCCCCCTCCCCTTAGTAGGGATTATAATGGGGATCCTAAGATTAAGGCCCTTAAATGGAGGGGACCCTAAACCCTGGGTCTACATTACTCTTGCCATTGCGGTCTCTTGGACTCCTTAAAGGGGTTATAAAGAGGATGAAATGGGGAACTACTAAGGGGATTACTAAGGGGGATACTAGGAGTTTAGACTATAGCTCATATAAGGTTGTATAGGTTTATACTTAGGAATGATTCCGGTTTGTGGTTTCCCCAAATCAGAGGTACCTTTTTTGGGGGGGGCTCTAAATGAGGAGTAAAGGATTTGGGGGTCTATATAGTATTAATATTGGGGTCCCACTGTTGATGGAATCTACTATATCATCTCATGGACTTTTCCTTTATACTCCTAGGGCTCTTACCCTGTGTCTCAAATCCTCAAGCCTCAACCCACCCGACACGCTAAACCTTGAATCCCACCCCAAACCCAAACCCCCAAGCCACTCTACTCTCTACATACGGCTTAGGGGTTCAAAGCCATTCTACACACTACGCCCTAAACCCAAACTCCAACTCCAACCCCATCCACCCCACGTAGATTCTATGGAACTTGCAATCTTAAGCACATGTACTGTAGAAGCCTGAACAGTTACCAATATCATCTCCAGGTGCACTTGAGTAGCGTTTTTTGGTGGTTAAACCCAGCAAGATGATATTCCATATATAAAATACTATACCCAAAAAAGGATATAATCTTACTCTATAATGGGTAGCATAGTATCCCCAAATAAAACACTACTCAGGTGCACTTCAGATACCCTCTACCAGAATCATGCAAGGAATCTAGGAGCATAATGTTAGTAATCATCGAGGCCCCTACACCACCACAAAAATAGAGGACAGAAACCCTTAATCTGCTTCGCCCCCGCCAAAATTAGACCCTCAACCCTAAACCCTAAACTCTAAACCCTTAACCCTGAACCCTGAACCCTTAACCTTGACCATGCGGTTTAGGCTCTTAGGTGTCGACCCCTAAAACCCAAAAGCCTGACCGAGTTGGCTAAGGGTTTAGGGTTTAGGGGTTTAGGGCTTAGGGTTTAAGGTTTAGGGTTGCTGCGAGCCTCGTTCAATTGGACTCGCCCAAATTCTCTTGTCGTCGGCTATGACGCCGGGACTTACGCACCAAGTGCTTCTCCTGAGGGTCTGTTTCGAAGAACTCTTGAAGTGTTAATGTACTCGGGAACAGTGGAGCTCTAGTGGGCTTGCTAGGGGGGATACATGTTGGTGTTTATGGAAGGACCACGGAAGGATTCCGAACTCCTAGACCCATAACCTTATAGTCCCCCTTAAATAGATAGAATTTGGGGTATATGGGGTATATGGGGATCTTATTACATTATACCCGAAGCCATACTTAAGGGGGACTATAGACCGTGGACAAGTTTCGGGTGGGGGCCTGAATTGAGATGCTACTGAATCACCACGAGGAATCCTGCATCTAACCACGATGCATGAGTTTGGGGGTTTAGAGTTTAAGGTTTAGGGCTTGGGGGAATCATTTCCGCAGTAGTATAGCATTCCAGCATTGACGACACACAAGCAAATAATCAAACCTCGTGAGAAATCGAATTTGCCTTCAGAAGCCACGGGTCTAACTCCCAAAATAACACGCTGACATACGGACCTCCAACAATGTTCCATGTTTGGAACATAGCACCCTAGTAAGGGATTAGGGTTCAGGGCCCTGAACCCCAGAAGTGTGCCATGCTGCTGTTCGGGACAGGGAAGTTTCCCAGGAATTGTTGGACCCCAACATGAACCCCCAAATACCACAATCCCCCTCAAGTAGATAGAATATGGCTTTGGGTAGAATATCATGAGATCCCCATATACCCCATATTCTATCTACTTAAGGGGGCTATATAATTATCCTTATTCCGGGCATCTCAAAAAAGGGTCTCTAACTTATCAAAAAACCGCACGAAGTCTTGTAGGTTTGAAGAAGATTTACCTCTCTGCCATAATTAAACCTCAAGCATAAAGCCCAGAATCTTCAGTTCATGTGAAAGTTATAAGCTCCTCAGAGTTGGCTCATCCTGCTGAGTACCGGAAAGCCTTTCGAAACTTAACCCTCCTCTCCATGCACATCACTTCTTGTGCGTCAGAGCCTACTCACGCTAAACTGTGCACATCTTGAACTAGACCTTGACCTCGATGCTTTAAACTGTATCTTGAACTCGATGCTATGCACTCTTATTTTACCCTACACCGGAAAACCCTTAACTCCAAGGTTGGGACCATGGGCCCCTACTAGCACTTTTACGTAGCGTTTGTATGAGCCCTTAATTCTGGGATTTTTGTATGCTTTAAACTGGATCTTGGACTCTATGCCCTCGGTTCACAAGCTGAACCCGCTAAAGTGCCCCAAGACCCCAGGCCCACGCTTAGGGTTTAGGCGGTTAGGGGTTTAAGGTTCAGGGGTATAAGGCTTTAGGGGTGTAGTGGTTGAAGGGTGTAGAGGGTTTAGGGGTTTATGGGTTTAGAGGTTTAGGGGTTTAGAGGTTGAGGGGTTTAGGGATCAGCGGTTCATGGTTTACAGACTTAGGGTAACCCCAATCCCTCTTGCCACCCTGTAATTGTGCAACACCCTCTAGACATGAGAGGCTTCCCAAAATTAGAAATCCCTTTTTGGAGGCTCCCGATGAATAAGGAGCAGCGTATTTGGGGTCTATCTCTGGCTCCCCGCCTGCAAGGAATCTACAATATGTCCTTTTTTGGCTACCAAAACAAACATGAGCTCTAGACTGTAAACCGTGTGGCTATCACATGAGCTATAATCACAAACTCCTAGTATCCCTTTTAGTAACCTTATAATGCTCCGCTAGGGAATTTAGAGTGTAAACCCTAAACCATAAACCCTACATCCGATTTTCCTATACAACAAAACCCTAAACCTCTAAACCCCTAAACCCTAAACCCCTAAACCCCTAAACCCCTAAACTCTCTTTCAAGAGCTTCGACTATAGCTCACTCGCAGAAGACA
>CAJNIZ010005338.1:9544-19615 GCA_905231905.1 Symbiodinium pilosum
TTTAGGGTTTAGGGTTTAAGTGAAGATACTAAGTGCAAAGGGACGCCACATGAGAGGGAAAGCTGTAGGCACACACTTTCCGAACTTGCATATCAGCCACCTTCTCCTCGTTACCCTTACCTAGACCTACGTCACTGCTACTTCTACGCCAACTCATGGAAAAGGAGGGTGGCCTTAGTAGGGGGTATGTCAGGATCATCCTGGGCCATGGGGAATTATTTGGTGGGTCCATGAAGGTTTAGGGTTTAGGGTGGAAACTCCCAGTTTGCAGTTGCCTTGACATTACTGCTGGCAAAGTCCCAGCCCACACCCCATTGGATAAGATGGCTTGCTGCCATGAAGCGTCGTGGTCTATCATGTGTCCATGGCATCGTCTAGTAAACTCCTAAACCCTACACCCTANNCCCAAACCCTAAATCAAAAACCCTAAAGCCTAACCCAAAAACCCTAAATCCTAACCCCTAAACCTAGACCCTCAATCCCATGCTAAACCCTAAACCCTATACCCTAAACCCAGGCCTTCGGCGGCTTGAAGGGGTAGTCCGATGGAAAGTTGATGTTCAAGAAGAAGACACCACCCGAGTACGGGCAGTCTGGAGGGCCCATGATCGTGGCCTGCAACCCACTACTGCAACCCGCTGGGGTCTAGGGATTGGGGTTTAGGATTGGGGGATTTAGGCTGAATGGCCTAGGGATTGGGATGTAGGGATTGGGGATTTAGGGTTTAGGTATTGGGTTTAGGGATTGAGCGCTTAGGGGGTTTAAGGTTTGGGTATTGAGGTTTACGGATTTAGGGTTTGGGGGTCTAGGGTTTCGGGATTGGGCGTTGGGGATTAGGGAGTTAGGGTTTAGGGTTTAGGGATTTTGGGTTGAGAGATTTAGGGTTTAGGGATTCGGGTTGAGCGATTCAGGGATTTAGGGTTTAATGTTCAGGGATCGGGGATTGAGGTCAAGGGTTGAGGGTGTTGAGCGCTTGGGCATTCGTGTCTTGGTCTAAGGCTTCGGGCTTGGGCTCTAGGACTGAATAAAGAATTGCAATACCATCCCAAAAGGTACCCCCAAGGGTTTAGGGGTGTAGGATTTATAAGGATCGTATATGGCTTAGTAACGCTTAATAGGATTCTAAATCTTTCGGGGGGGTGCTCTTGGGGAATAGCATTGTAACCTCGAAGCCCTGAACCCTAAACCCTGAACGCCAACACCCTAAGCCCTAAGCCCCTCCTAAAGTATCAGGGACAGTTTCAGGTGGGTANNATATAAGGCTCGTATAAGGGTAATGGGCCTATATGAGGTTTATATAGGCCTCTTATAAGGGTAACTACCCACCTGGAACTGTCCTTGAAAGTAAGCCCTTATCCACAAATCCAACCCATAACTCGGGGATTAGGCTTAGCGCTATCCATTTGGGAGTTTCTCAAAACAGGCATACACAAGGGATGCTAGGGATATACGGGGTTTGGGGATTATTTAAAGAAACTGGCAGGTGAGAAGCGAATTTTGCCCAGATGTACTGACCCAAACCTAAACCCTAAAACCCTAAACCCTAGTTCGGTTAAGTGTTTAGGGTTTAGTTTTTAGGGTTTAGGATTTAGGGCTTAGGGGTTAAGAGTTGTTGATGGGCTGTGTGGTTGAAGAGCTTGGAGGGTCCGGGGTCCCAGGCCTTGAAGAGTTAAGGGTTTGGGTGTTTCTATAGCCTATATCTGGGCCCTTTTTGGGAGTGCCTGTCATAGGGATTACAAGGAGAAGGCAGGCCGACTCCCTCCATGCAGGGATTATGAGGACATTCTGAGGCTCCCCCATCAAGGATTGTTGAGAAACTCCCAAGTGACAGCTTAAGAGCATTTGGCGGGTATAATCCCCCTTAAGTAGATAGAATATGGCTTTGAGTATATTATAATAAGATCCCCATATAACCCATATTCTATCTACTTGAGGTGGACTGTATCCTGGATTGAAAAGCCCATCATCAAACAGCCTGGCCCTGGCCGCTGAAACTAAGATCTGAAAAATTATGGCATATTATGGTATACTTAAACCAAGATGAGGTGTCACCTCTTTGGAGCTAGCTCTTTCCTTAGAAGGCAAACTACATACATGCTTCACTGGTAATTGCACTGGCAGTCTCCCTGATCCAACGAAAACAGCAGAGGGGCTCCCGCCGCCAGCGAATGCCAGCGAGAAAGCTTTTGCAGGGGCATATTCAATTACAGGGGGGGGTCCTAATATTTCCTAATCAACCATGTAAAAATGCTTGTGGTATAGTAGCATATCCCCCAACCTGCCTCCAAAAGGCCTCAGCCGAGAAGCTCTATCCAATTCAAATAAATTACGGCCCACGATGGTCTCGAAAATGTTCCTATCAAAGCCCTATGACCGATAAGAGTGCAGTGTATCCATTAGGTGGACCCCCACCATGTCATACTGGTATAATTGGGATAGAAGAGGACCCTAATACAATCCTCTCTATTACGTATAGTCACTATTACTGGGTGGTGGGTCCACCGAACTCAAACCCTAAACCTGAACCCGAACCTAATGCATCCATCCTAAACCCAGGCCTTACATCCGAAACAAAGCCCACTCGGATGGAAGTTCAGGGGTAGTTACACGTTGGGTCATGAGTAGGCTGACGCGAGCTATGAACAAAAAAACTCAAACCATACATGCCCAAGCCCTCAAAACTAAACCCTAAACCCCCAGACATACTATACTAGTAGTTTCCATGTTCTTTTCCACTATCCCTAGCCTATATACCCCTAAACTTCAAAACTCGAAAACACGCACGGAGCCTGCCAGTTGAACATGTCATCCCCTACTGGGCCGGCGGAGCAGTTCGCGGGCGGGTCGTTTCCCAAGTCCTGCAGATTGCTATTCTTGGTAATGTTGACCCTAATGGTTTAGGGTTGAAGGTTTATCTAGGGGTTATATAGGGATGATGCAAGAGAAAATGGATGCTACTATATAGGGTTTCGCTTTAGAGGTTTAGGGGTTTGTGGGGGTAATGTAAGCCCCTTATTAATAAACCCCCTCCCCTTAATAGGGATTCAAAAAGGGATCCTGATAAGCATTTCAATTTTTGGGTTTACGCTCCATGGCCATTTTTTCGGGGTTGAGGGTGCTGGGGTAGAGGATTCGGCTCCAGAGGGAGGATAGGGGTAGTTCGTCAAAACAGCGGGCTCCCTGTTAGGATCGGAACCCTAAACCCTAAACAACTAAACTCCGGTACTTTGGGGAGCCAGCATTGCTTCATCCCAACATGAAAGGAATGCCCAAAATTACAGTCCCCCTTAAGTAGATGGAATATTGTTTTGGGTATGCTATAGTAAGATCCCCACATGCCCCATACTCTATCTACTTAAGGGTGACTATGAGCTTTAAAGATTTGCCATAGGGTTCGGGGTCGTGTGTACTGTACTACGAAACTACAGGGAGTGCTGTCGAACGTCTTCGCACACTTCGAGCTCGATATGCATCACTGTAGTTCAATTGCTTCATCCTACCACCCACCAGCAAAGACAAGGGCTCCCGATGCATGACTACTAGCAATACTACAGGGGCATAATGGGGACCAGCGAAGTGCTGGAAAAGACTACTGCGGCTGTCAAAACTGTAGCTGCTCAAACTTGTTCCTGTACTTTGTTGAGGGCATCCACCACGGTTATGAAGTCTTGCAGATAGACATCTCTTCTACGAGATTGAATACTCTTGTGAAATATGACCATACCATACATCCAAACCCTAACCTCTACTCAGTAACTTTCTCAGGCATTGAAGCCCCATAGCGGGAGTGTTTGTTGATTTTTTGAACCAAGTAGGCAAATATTCTTCCAACAGAATCCCGTAACCAAAATTCAAGATTTGACTCTAACTCCTAAAACCTACAGGTCTATCTTCTCTTAAGCTACTCATAGAAGGTCGTATCACATGGTCTGAGGATGGCCCAGACGGGCACTTGCCAAAGTTCTGGGTCCCATTCTCCGGGCACGTCCTAAGTTTAGGGTTTAGGGTTTAGAGTACCCTTTTGGAGGGTAATTTCGCACAGCCGTGAAGCCGTCATATCTTAACCCGGTATGTCTCATTCTCTGAATGTTTTTGCTTCTACTTAATTTAGCTTCATCTGCTCTCTCCCTGAAAAACGAGCACGTTTCGACAAGCGAATGGCGGCTTTGGCTTGTGAACCTAGAAAGGTTTAAGGTTTACTAGAACCCCGAAAGAAGATATGATCCAACTCTTCACTGCGGAGGCTAACAGCCCTATCGAGAAAAACACAACCTGCACGACTGCCCACGCCCTAAATGCCAAACCTGCCCATGCGCGTAGCCCTCATTATCCATCCAACTCCCCCCCCCCGGCACTTAAACATCTGCACTCCTTGGCTAGGGTGGGTTTGAAGGGCCATCATAAAATTGAATCTTTATGAGTCATAGTCTAAACCCCTAGTACCCCTCTTACATAACCCCTATGCCCTACATAGTCCCCTATGGAACCCCCTTTTAAGGAGTTTAGACTACAGCTCTTATGGTTACATAATTAGGGACTAAGGGTAATGAAATTTGAAGCCATGCTCAGACCTACTCTTGCTTTGGAAGAGCTCAGCACCACCTAGTTGGGGGTTTAGGGTTTAGGGGTTTAGGGGTTAGGGGTTTAGGGTTTAGGGTTTAGGGGTTTAGGGGTTAGGTTTTAGGTTTTAGGTTTTAGGGTTTAGGGTTTAAGGGGCAGAAAAATCAGAGACTCCTGCACCTCTCAACCCTCCATAGCCACCGCCCCCAACTCGCCATGGGACCTCCGACCTTTAGACTTCATAAGCCCTCAACCTAGGGTTAAGGGTTTAGAGTTTAGGGTTAAACCCCTTAGAAGACCTAAGATCCCTTCATCTGGTTCCTACGCGGATACCATGAGAAAAACGTGGTAATCTTGTAGTAACTCCTTATTCATTCTGGAGTATGTTAAAAACAAAGAGCCAGTCATAGTGTTGTTCAATGATCAACACTATACCAGAAGAACCCCTGCCAAACCACCCTATAGCCCCTCTACAGCCCTATGTGTTGAAGGATCCCCTAAGCCTCAAACCCTAAACCCAGACCCTAACCCCAAAGCCCTAAGCCCTAAACCCTAAGCCCTGAGCCCCTGGCCTGCAACTCTTTCTGAATGCGCTTCAGCGCCATCTTTTCGAATTGGCTTTGTCTCTATCACCTTTACAACCCCCTTGCGATGAAGGCCACGGGCTGGAGCCAACAAAGCGGTGCCAAAGGTTAAGCTCTAGGGCTTTTTGGGGGGTTGCATGGGGATTATAAGGATTAACATAGAGGAATATGGGGCCATCTCGGGTTGCTATGAATAATCAAAGCAAAGCTGGGGGTATATGGGTAGTTTCCAAAATGAGGGTCCTATTTTGGTAACCCTAAATACTAGATGGGTACAATACAATGGGTAACCAAAAGGGGCCCATAATTTTGAGAACAACCCATAGAGGAGAGCGGAAAAGACAATGGAAACTACCATTTAGGGTGGTTGTCAAAATTGTGATCCCTTTTTGGGTACCCTAAATATTAGGCGCCGTATTATAATAGGGATCCAAAAAGGGACCATAATTTTGACAACGGTTTAGGGTTTAGTTTTCAGCTGTAGGTTTGCTGAATCCCAATGGCATAGTATTCCGGGTTTTCAGCGGGACCTTTCTTTCACCGACATGACCCTACACCACATCCGACTTGGGACTTGTATAATCTCTTAGGTGGACCCCCCACCTTGTAACAATGACTATAAGGGATTGTAAGGAACATATTATATGGGTCCTCTTGTAATCCTATTATACCACTATTACAGGGGTGCGGGGTCCTCGTAAATACTCCCAACGATCAATTTAACAACCCCAACTATCCTCATTATCAATCTACTTACTTAGCCCCCCCCACCCCCAAGTATACCCCAATCACTAGACACAATGCCCTGAAGCTTGAGGCGGGTGTCGCTTTGCTGCCCCCTTTTGGTGAAACTAAGGGGTCCCAAGTAGGATTCGCAGGGGTCCGGGTTCAGGGCTTACAAGTTTAGGCTAAGAAGCTTGTGCTGGAACCCAGAGAGAGCAGCCCAAATCACACTGCAGTCATTATCAAAATGCCCTGCTTTTGTTGTACGCGGCGCGCTGGTCATCATAAAGGCCCCTCGCATGCCCCACTTCAAAAGTGAGCAAACTGGCCTGGTCACCAGGATTGGAGACTGACGGAAAACATTTGTCCAATATGACACCGGTATATGAGGAGGGAAACAACTAGTAGTCAGAGGGCGGGGTGCTCAAATTATTAGGAACATGGGGATGCTTAGACCTACACCAGCATGCGAAAGATACCTTTAAAGTCCGTCTATGCTGTACTTTAATGGCCACCAAAACTGTTTATGAATAGCCTCCCTTATACATCAACAAGGGAGACTAAAGAATTAACCAAGTTGCCACCTAACTGCAGTCTGCGTATCTCCACTTTGGAATCGAAATGCTTGCATGCTCTTCGCGTCCCCAAGAAATCATGTTGGCAGTTTCCCAAAATAGGGGGACCCCAATATAGATCCCAAAATATATCATAATCCTTATCAGAAATAGAGACCCCCACAAAACTACCACTAGTTTTGGGAAACCCCCTTCTCGAGAACTCGGGGGCATGGGGGAAGGTCACCACCAGTCCTTTGGCAATCAGAGCTCCCTCCAAGAAATCATATGAGCTAGAGGGTCTAGGGTCTAGGATTTAGGGTTTAGGGTTTTTCTTCCTAGAGAGTGTAATGGACATGGGTTCCTTATTAAGGACTATACTAGACTACAAGAGGGACCCCAATGTCCACTGTTAAGAAGGCCCCTTGATAAAGCAAATATTGACAGTAGCTCAGATGAGTTGCGCTGTTTGGCGGTTAAACCAAACAAGATTACATTCTGCAAATAAAATGGTATACCCAGAAGGAGGATATAACCTTACTCCATATAGGGTACCATAGTATCCCATATACTATGCTACCCATGTGCATGGAGGATCACATGGAAAAGAAATGGAAAATTAAGCGGAACATCTAAACCCTAAACCCTGTGTTTATTTAGGTGATTATAGGGATTACACGGTGGAGATCGTCAGTTTGTCAAGGTGTGGGTCCCTTTTGGTTGCCATGAGGCCCTTAATTCGTAGAGTATCCCGAAATTGCCAATAGTTTTGATAGCTCTCCATATGCTAACATGGGACCTCATATAGCGTTTAGGGCTTATCCCCCTTGATACTCCCCCATATAATCCCCTACATGACCACCTTTAAGGAGTGTAGACTGTAGCTCATAAGATTCCACGAGTTCCACAAGGCTATGGTCGTTTTGCACCCCAAACCCTAAACCCAATCTTAGGGTCCATGAAGGTTTACGGTTTAGGGACACTAAACCCTAAACCCAAAACGCCAAACCCTAACCTCTAAACCCGATCTTAGGTCCTTGAGGGTTTATGGTTTAGGGACACTAACCCCTAAACCCAAAACCCCAAACCCTAACCCCTAAACTCAACTCTTGGGTCCTTGAGGGCAGCTGTTTTTGAGATGCCCACGTAGGGTCTAGGGTTTAGGGTTTAGGGGTCATGCTGGGTTCCCTTGGGCTTGGGGCCTTTGATGTTCCTCTTGGAAAGTTGGCAAACTTTATATGTGTGTATCGGGGAAATATTGGAGATATGTTGGGGGTTATATAGGGATGATGGAAAAGAAAATGGAAGCTATCATATTACAGGGTTATTGGGGTTACATAGGCTTTACATGAGGGTTTCCCAAAATTAGGGGTACCTTCAAAGGGGATTTTAGGCCTTGTACAGGGATTATGTACGGATATGGGGTTTAGGGTTGAGGGTTTCCCCATATTAAACGTACCATTCTGGGGGTCCCTATAACAAGGGCTATAGTATTTTGATGTTTGTATTGGGGTTCCCCTGTTCTGGGTAACTACCATATCTGAGGCTATCAACCAACCGGATGCCCATTTTAGAAGTGACCCACATCTGTTGTGAACATTGTGACTTTACGTAAGCCTGCAAACTCCAACGTGCTCTACATACCCTCGGAAGTGACCCATGCAAGAAGATAGGGTTTAGGGTTAGGGTTCAGGGTTTAGGGTCAAATTGCGGGTTTGGAGTTGAGGGCCAAGGGCTTCGGATGTTGAGTCTGCTCAACGGAAAGCTTCCTGTTCTTAGGAGATCTTCTCTTAAACGCTCTGGAATCATCTTGACCCTCAACCCACAACCCTAGACCCTGAAAAACCTCATAGAGCAAGATTGTCTTGCCACATCCCGTATCCCGTAAACCAGAAGCCCAAACCCTAAACTACGAAGCCCGAACTTCTTAAGGACATGGTGTGATCAACGTTCCTGGGTCCAGCGCCGTTATGGGAGTTTCCGACTGCACCACACTTAATTAACAAGGGTGTTCTGGTTACCAAAACCCCTATGACAAGGACCTTATTGGAGTCAAGAGGTGGGTTATCAAAGTTATGGTCTTTTTTGGGGGGTCCCCCAAATCTCTCAATATTTAGGGTACACGTGATTTTCCATATGATAGTCATAAGCTTCTTATCTTTGAGTTGTAGGGTTTAGGGTTGCAACCATGAGCACTAGTCTGGGCTCGCACTATAAGATCCTGATATGAGCTATAATCTAAACTCTTAGCATCCCCCATAATAACCCCTAGAGTAGTTCCCTATATAATCTTCTATATAATCTCCTATATAGCCCCCTTTAAGGAGTTTAGACTATAGCTCATATGGGTTCAGGGTTAAGCGTTAGGCCCTCAACCCAAAATCCTGAACCCTCAACCTAAATCAAACAATAGTTAATGTTTTCCACTAGGCTTTGTAGCTATTTGATCCCGGCTATGGGGTTCCAAAGAGCAAAATCTTTGACCGTGGGACAACCATCTGGAAGGAACAAATGTTTTCAATTCTAGTAGCCTATACGAAAATGCCTGGTTATAAACGGGGTGTTCATCATACCTGGGGCTAAACCTTCGCAACCAGCATCTGATCTGAATTAAGGTTTATAGTCCCCCGCAAATAGAATGGGGTACATGGGGATCTTATTATAAAATACCCAAAGCCATCGTCTATCTACTTAAGGGGACTATAGTGTCTAGGTTTCTGGGCGCATCTCATCCCAGTTAGGGTTTGGGGCTTAATGTTACCATGACAATAATGACCCCCCCCCACCCGAAACTTGTTTTGCATTTTTGGTTTACGGAAGGGGGAGGGGTCGCAATAATAAATGATGGGGTTGGGGTAGGACCAGGTAGTGCAGCTCGTAATACTAGTAGGACAAATAGAAGGCAATCTATTGAAATCGGGACGTTTCCGGCTGGACAATATTTTTATTGTCACCCCTTTATTATTGCGATTTGGACATCCAGAGACCTTGTCGGGCTCCAAACTTGTTTCAAAGCAATTTGCTTGTCCGGGATTTTCGGGCCCAGCAACAAAACTCGATTGTCACCCCCTGATTAATGCTATGGTAACATTAGGGCTTAGGGTTTAGGGGGCTTAGGGCTTAAGGTTTAGGGCTTAGGGCTTGATCCCATTTGTGTGGTGGGGGGGGGGGCCTTAATTGTACGAGCATTCGACGGAATTCTTCAGCACCCTCTGATTCGTTTGGGGGCCCTGAATTGTGCAAAGCGGCGCGGGCTTAGGGCTTGGGGTTTAGGGTTTAGGGCTTGGGTTGTAAAATTTAAGGCTTTGGGCTTAGGGTTTAAGCGTAAGGTTTGGGGTGGGGGGTCTGGTGTTTAGGGGTCATTATGGCCCAATTGAGTCAGAGCTTAGGTTTGACGGTTCACTAGGGTCCCTTTCTAGGCTTGTATAGGCTCATCGAGGGATATATAGGGATACATAAGGATACATGGGCCTACCTAAGCATGTATTTATATATATATATGTACTCAATTAGAACCCAATGCAAATGGAGAAAGAACAATTAAAGGGCTTAAACGCTCAGGGATTTCTAGGGCTTGGGGCTGGTCGCTTACGGTTTTTACGGGTTTAGGGTTATCTGTGAAGGCTCTGGAGGCATAGAACTCAGAGGGT
>CAJNIZ010005339.1:9346-19615 GCA_905231905.1 Symbiodinium pilosum
GGGTTTAGGGTTTAGGGTCTTCTCTTGGAGGATGATTAGGGCTAATTAAGACTAATCAAGGGGAACTTCAGGGGGTCAGTAGAGGGGAGTGGTTAGGAAAACTCCTATTCCTTTCAGTAAGGGGATCTAGGGTTTATCTTAGGAGCACTTGTATTAGGGTTTAGGGTTTAGGGGTTTAGGGTTTAAGGTTTAGGGTTTAGGGGTTTAGGGTTTAGGGTTTAGGTTTATGAGTAAGTAGAACCACAATGCCAGCTCAGTGGCAGCTTTTGCATTCGCAAGACAGGCCCTAAGCCCCGAACCCATAAACCACTTCCCTCAGTGCTTTCGGTAACAGGGCTTTCCAGGTAGGGTTTATAGAGCAAATTGAGAAGTTTGCAATGCAGGCTTTTGGGGCTGGCGGTTGGAATCTTTCATGTTAGGGTTTATGTGCCTATAACCACGCCCCTGTAGACTACTCCAGGGGGTTGCCCCTGATTTGGGGGAGAATTCAGGTTAGTTAAGGCGAATGCCGTAAACCCTAAAACCTAAGTTGTCTCGGCCTAGGTGTACTTCAGGTCGGCCCTACCCAAACTAGCCTGGCACCTCTACTGAACCTTTAAAGAGTATGTCCCTGGACTCTAAATGAGTAGTATTTTATTTGGGGATACTATGGTACCCATTATAGAGTAAGATTATATCCTCCTTTTGGGTATAGTATTCTATGTAAGGAATATAGTCTTACTAGGTTCAACAACCAAAAAACACTACCCAAATGGTGCTTTCTCGGGTGTTATGTTACTTCGGGCAAGGATAGACTGTGGGGCTTAGGTTCAGGGCTCAAGGGCTTATTTTCTTCAAATATCCCAATAGATCCCGACTGCTCTTAGGGATAGACGTGTTCGATATAGGGTTGATGTCAAAGATCCTGCATGACCCTAGTCAAGTCTTGCTATGGAACTAGGGGGCCTCACCCTGCATGACCGTAAATACCAAGCCATACTCTAGTTCTTGATGCTCCTGCGTCATACGTCCTGAACCCTAAGCCCTAAACCCTAATCCCCATCCCACATCCCTCCCCTCATTGTGGTGAGTAGGGCATGGAGGTACATAATCTTCATTTGTTGGACTGTCGCCCACTCCTTCTTTCTCCATGCGCCAATAAGTCTGCATGAAGGAGGTTCCCATCATCCGCAACTGGGCGTCTTCGGAGCAGAAGTTCGTCGTGACGCAGTGGAATGTTGCCCGCTGTTGCGAGGATGCAGTTTGATTTTTTTGGGTGTACCTGCACCTTCTCTGGAGTTCCCTTGTGGGTTTGGTAAGGTTTTGTGGTCAAGATTCTTTGTAGACCTCCTGAGGAGGCACTACCCTGAAACCTCTAGTTAGTATTTGATAAACAGATTTCGAGATGCCCTTATAGTAGACTGTCAAGATCACCCTTCTCGAGCCCATGGGAGGAGCACTTTAGTCGATATGTTAAGCCCCAAACCCCTCCATCCCTAAACCCTAAACCCTCCATTAACTCCTAGAGTCCCTAAGGTTACCCCATGTTGAGGAAAAAACAGATTGCAGGTTCTCATTTGTGGCAGATTCCATAAAAGGGGGGCCCACGTGAGCTATAGTCTAAACTCCTTAAAGGGAGATATATAGGGGATTCTATAGGAGACTACTATAGGGTTTTTTAGGGGGATACTAGGAGTGTAGACTCTATAGCTCACGTTGAGAAAACAGCAGATTGTAGGTCTCCATTTTCGGCAGTTTCCACAAATGGGGACACCAATACAGACCCCAATATACTACACCTAATCCTTGTTATTAGGACTCCCAAAAAGTTCTTACTTAATTGAAGGAAGCTCCCATTTGAGTGCCTATTATGGTGCGGGTTTCGGTTCGGTGCATTTGGCGAAGGCGAGCTTTCGTTGGAAGGCTGCCGCAGATTGATTAGCAGCTCCACCCAAAACCTACATACATCGTTTATGGGGCTGTTAAGGAATGTAAGCACAAGTTACTATGATCAGGAACTTTGCTTCTTAGTATACTAACATCTGTATTCTGGCTTCCTTCGAAGCAGCCCTGATTATTTAGGTACCTGGTCCCTTTTAAGTACACCGTAGTTTCACATCCTCCTGCCTGGAAAATGGGCTTGCCTAAAGCCGCGCGACGAGGGGTCAGGGGTACCCAGAAAGGGGTTGAGGAGCGTTTGATGCCTCATTGTCTAAGGGCAGCCGTCATCCAGAGGCAGTTTCTCGTTTTATGTTTATTTGTGAAATAGCTCGGTGATTTGCCTTCCGCTGCTAGCGCATCAGGTTATACCCTCTGTAGTAGCATAACCCCAACAAAGTAGTAGCTTGCATTGCTTCATTCCCTAAACTCTTCAAACCCTTGCCTTAATAGCAGGTTCCGTGTTCTTTTCATACTTTCCTTCCCTGCTACCCACCAGCAGACTAGCCCTAAACTTCATGAACACTCCCTCTACACCGCCAGTGTTCATTTATCTTTTATGCTCTTTTCCATGTGATTCTTAATTCCACACTAACAACCAGCAAGTAGATTGGAAGAGGCTACTGGACAGTAGGTTGGAAGCCAGGCCCTCACGGCATCCGAACTGTCTTCAATGAAAAAGCGAATCTCATTATAGGGGGCTAAACCTAAACCCTAAAACCCTAAACCCAAATTCAAAACCCTAAACCCTTAAACCCAAACCCAAAACCCTAAACCCTTAAACCCAAACCCAAAACCCTAAACCCTTAAATCCTAAAACCTAAAACCCTAAAACCCACACCCTAAACCCTAAACTCTATTTCTAGGATCCCAGAAGTCTTAAACCCGAAAGCGCAATGGGAAGAGGCTACTGGAGATATGGCTCTGTCACTGCCCCTGGGAAAGACACGGCAACCGCCTGGTTCGAACCAGACAACAAGGAACCCGAAGTTTAGGGTTTAGGGTTCCTACGGGTTTGGGTAGGGTGTGGGGTTTAGGGTTTAGGGTTCCTGAGGGGTTTAGGAGTGCGAGTTTTGGGGGGTTGGGCCATTCGGGGCTGGGGGCGGGTGTATGGGAACAGGGGTTGAAATCGATCCATCCGTCCCTCTTAGGGGGCCATCAGCGTACACGTAATAGCAGAAGACTACTCAGTTGGGGCTTGGGCATGTTTGACGGGGCTACGGCTTAGTGCTTACTTAGTGTTTTCAAGCTCCAAACCCCACCCTAAAGCCTAACTGTAAACCAATTCTGTTTCTATAGTTTGTCACTGTACCAACTTTGGCGCTACCACAGCCTCAAACTCTGGTCTAGAGGTTCAGGCGTTTTTGGAAGTAGAAATTGGGTATTCGTCATAATAATGCCTACATATCCTGTATAGGGACGACAATAATCCCTACATA
The DNA here is from genome assembly GCA_905231905.1 of Symbiodinium pilosum. Classification (NCBI taxonomy): domain Eukaryota; class Dinophyceae; order Suessiales; family Symbiodiniaceae; genus Symbiodinium; species Symbiodinium pilosum. The sequence goes on from CAJNIZ010005339.1 coordinate 12,703, forward strand.
TTCCTAAGGTCCCTGAAGGCCTCCCTTGTTGAGAAATTCACGTCTCAATATGAAGAAAGTTCTGGTTGTTACAACTTTAACTGAGAAGCTCGCGATCTGAGCATGAAGGGTTGAGTGGAATACACCTTGCATGGACACTTGTCTCGGTTGCGGCCAAGGTTTTTTCATACAGGTTACTCTAAGTACTAAGCCCCTTCATGTATTGCATACATGTTCATATGGGGGGGATGGCAATTAAGTTCCTGAACAGCCAGACAGTTGTCCTGGTTGTAATTTTCGACGCGGTCTATGAGACCTCGGTAAAGCATCTCGAATCGAAGGTCTCAGGCCCCTGACTTCCTCTTACTTACAAGAGTAGCCAGCTGTAAACTTGACGTCAAAACCTATGCTTTCTTGACTCATGCATGCTTCATCTGGGTAGCTGTTAAGGAATTTAGATTAAGTTACCATAATGGGTAGAAAAAAATATCAAACGGGGTGTACCTTAAAATTAAGTCCCTTAACAGCAACCCAGTCATTGGTGTTTCTGAAAATGGGGGTAGCACATGATAACTAGGAGATGAAAGTGTTCTCCCTTGGGACGCCATGCAAGTTGGCAAGGAAGCTGTGTAAGTTTGCGTCGTTTAGGAATTGTTGGGTTGCTGTTAAGGAACGTACATTCACTTATGATATTCAGGAAGCCCTACTGTGTACATATACACATATTATGGTAGCTTAATATAGTTTCTTAACAGCAGCCCAGACTGCTGAGCCGAAACCCTAAGCCTCCCACCCCTAATCTCCTCCCGTAATACTGAACTCCCCCCCAATGTTAAATACCTCCCCCCCTGCAATACCGTACCAGTATGCATCAGGGGGAACATTTATTCTCAAGGGATGATGAAGTATTATTAGTGGAAGGGGAATTTGCATAAAGCACACTTTGACCTGGCTATTGCTGAGGCTGGGTTTTCGTAAGCATGTTTCACGCAGACACGCACTGCAAGGGTGACGTGTTCTGAAAGCCAAGACCCGGACCCCCCGCCCCTAATCGCCTACCCTAAGAGAAAACCCCCAACCGAGCCATAGTTCATAAGCCCCCCCAATTAATAGTACCAGTAGGTCAGTATGTGTTTCCGGGTTTTTCAGCGCATTCTTTTCGATTTTGTTGTTTTTGCATTGACTTTTTCTGAGCTTCGTTATGAAGTTTATTCTGTGGGCCTGGGGTCTTCGTAGATACGGTTTACGCATGTCTTTAATTCAAGCCTGTGGTTTCAGCATCTTGGAATTTCTTCTTGGACATGATTGTCGACACGCATTGGGTACCGCCAGCAAGCTGCACTCGTTGAATTCACATGCATGCGCACGATTTACTGACTGGACGCATTGCCGAAGACAGAGAGAATGGGGTGAGGCGAGCAGGAAAGTCGCAGAAACTGCCATCTGCAGGGTCAGAGAGAATCTGGTGATGCCCTATGCAAAGCCAAACGCATCAACAGTGCACACTTCCCAGACCCCTGGGAGGATCTAAAAATTAGATCCCCTACATCGACCCATTATAACCCCTATATAATCCTTATATAATTCCCCCTATGGTTCTAGGGGATCTAATTTTTAGATCCTTTTGGGGGTCTGGGTTCTTTGTTAAGGGTATCCCGAACACCCCCGCAGCTGATGCCGGTGGCCGGTGGCAGAGAGACCTGCCTTGTGCTGAAGGTGCCCAAACCCCTCTACAACCGATGGAAAACGTGCAACCAGCCCCCCCCAATGAGCTTTAGTCTAAACTCCTTAAAGGGGGTTATATAGGGGATTATATAGGGGACTACTATAGGGGGATATTAAGGGGGATACTAGGAGTTTAGACAATGGTACAAATGAGCGTGCCTCACCAGAGATGGCTCCAGCCGCACCTGCAGCAAAATGGCATGGAAGAGGCCAAACATTGCAGATGTACACTGCCTTTGCACACAACCTGATCGCTCCTATCAGGCCGCGCAATGCGCTGCCGAACTTGCGAAAAAATCTTGCATGCTCTGATATCCCATGTGTAGTGGTTGAAGTCTTGACCACCAAGTCCATCTAGTAGCAACCATCCCTAAAAACCAAGAAAAGTGAGCAAACTTTTCTGTGGGGTCGCTCGGAGACCCAGATTAGGGGGAACTGTCATCGTAGGATCCCCATGCGCCAACTAAAGCCTAAGCAATGGTTTTGTTTCAATGGTTCAGTCTGAACTTCTGAACTTGGTATGCTGACAGCCGCGTTGGACTATTCAGAATGCTCGTTTAGGGTTCAGGCTTCTCTCATTCTCTCAGTTCAGGGATGTTGGCCTCTCTTGGTCGAAATTGCTGGGAGCGGCCTTATCACATCCTCCCAAGCGGAGACAGCAAGCCTGTCGCAAAAGGGTTTAAGATTTAGCTTATTAAGCCTGCATAACCTTAAAACGGCCTTCAAAAGGGCTTAGAGTGTAGGGCTAAGAAGCCCTCAATTGACTTCATACGTTAGGACCTCGTTTTGGGTGGGAGGGGGCCTTCGGGTGCAGCTATCGAGAACGTTTGCCCAGTCAACAGCCAGCGCAGCTTGGCTAGTGACTCGAGCATGTCTGTCCATGATATCCGACTATCAGGCTTGGAGCTTGGGCATTTCAGTTCTCTACTTTGTCCCAAAATGCAACCTCCTAAGATCAGGTTATCCTTTTGTGAGCCCTGAACCTCAAACTCTAAACCGTAAACTGTTTGCTAACAAGGATTTGTAATCCCAAGGCTTAGGTCTTACACTTTTAGCCGAGAATGCTGCGCGCGCCAAACAGAAGAGAACATGCATTAACCTTGCTTACACATTCGGAAGCGGGTTCCATGTTTGAAAAAAGACCTTTGTAGCCTTGTGCAGGAAACAATCCTTTTCCCAAGGGTCCAACAAGACTGACCCATAATTCAGGAACCTCACATGTGGTTCCTGGTTGCGTAGCATAGTGTAGTCTTTGACCCAAGCCATAACAAACCCCAAAATAGAATCACTTAGGACCCAGGAGCCCTAAAATCTAAACCCTAAACCCTAAGCAGGCGCTTGAGCTCATCTCACCCGGGCAGGAGCAGCAACAGGTCTTCACCATCCCAAACTGCACCATCGATGAGAACTATACCTGGACGGCGCCGACCAAGGCTAGTGAAGGGTATAGGGTTTAGGGTTTAGGGTGTGCAAAGGTTGTTATGAGGGACTGAGGCTTCAGGGGATCTTGCTTTCTAGCTGGGGGACAGGGTTCAGGGTGTGGGCTGAATTCGTATTGGCAAGCTTGGTGTACAGGGTCAGGTCTTATGGTCTAAAGGCCAGCCAAGCCGTATCAAAGCGTCAAGTTATCAGGTCTAAAACCCTGAAACCTAAACCCCTAAAACCCTAAACCCTGAAACCCTAAAACCCTAAAACCCTGAAACCCTAAAACCCTAAAACACTGAAACCCTAAACGGGTTGGTGCTTGGAAGAAAGACGTCCAGAATCCCTAGTCAGACCAAATCTTCCCAGGATTTCTGCATGATCCGGTTGCCTTCTCCCCATTACTTAACGGTTTTATGTTGGGAGTACTGACTATCAGGGGGTGGGGGATTGTATTATGGACTATCATGGGGTGGGGGGATTGTATTCTGGGGTGGTGATTGCTCGGTTGGCTTTGCATAAAAACCATCGAGCCTCTGCGGGGTTGGTCAGGAAGCAGCTTGGAGTTGTTCGAGGCGACAAGCTGCTGATACGCTGCCCCTTAAAGAACCCCACCCTCTTTGTCCTCTTTCTCTAAGCACCCATCGCGCCTGTCACCACTGCTTCTTATTCAAGAAAAAATCCCTTGCGCCAAGTTTCAAAGGATGTCTTACTATCCTCTTACAACCCCAATTTATGCCGACAGCCCAAATCCACTGGTAGTTCTCAATAATATGAGATCCCTCTTGACGAGGAGCCAGAGACCGGCTCTGTCTCTTGCGCAGTAAGCCACAACGCAGCGATGGCTCTGCTGTTGATGCCGTTGCTGTTGACCCTTTAAGGGTCATTGCTCGAAATGGTTCCTTGTTGTCATGATACTAAAGCCCAATGAGGAAGATGAAGTATAATGTCTAATAGTATCCCAACAGGGAGCCAGTTCGGGGTCTGGTTTAAGGTCTAGGGTTGAGCTGTTGGGGTTGATGCTTTGAATCTCTGGTTTGGGGTGGGTTTAAGGTTTAGGGCGTGGGGTCTGGGGAACGGAGCTTGAAAAATTGCATTTTAGGGCCTCTTGGCTTGCAAGCTTGCTTTGCTCGCAGGGAAGGTGGTATCACTAGGTGCATGGATCTCTGTAAGTTTGGGATGATCCTAATGTCGTCCGGGCGTCGAAGCATCTAGTTTAGGCTTTAGCCCCTAAACCCTGAACCCTAAAGCGCTAGAGTTCAGGTTTGCTGAGGACTTGCGGATTCTCTCGTGGAAGTCTGGGTATTGTAGGGAAACAGCACCGATCTGAAGGCTTGGGGTTGAGAGTTCCGTTGGGATCAGTCAATGTTTTAGGGGTGTGGGGTTAAAACTCCATACCCTAAAACCTAAACCCTAAACCCCTAAACCCTTAACTGAACGGTTGAGGGTCAGGAGTTTGGAGGGGAAGCTTTGAAGGCTTTGAGTTTTCAATGAATTCCTAGGATGGGAAGGCTTTGAGAATTTAGCCGTAAGGTGAAGCATGACAAGAAAAATTGATGTGCAACTTCCTTCTTTTGATGTCATGGATTGTTTTAGGGTTTAGGGTTTAGGGCCGAAACCCTAAACCCTAAACCTAACTTTGAGGTAAACCCAGCAGCCTTTCCACTTCGACTGGGTCATCATTACTGCTTTGGCCCATTGTTTACTTTACAACCCAGTGAAAAATGTTAAGCGGGTTTAGGGCTTAGGGTTTGGCATCCCAATGAGGATAATTGAAAGTGTAGGCCTTAGCGTTGAGTTTGCGCCCTGGACCTGAGTCCCTTTCTCTAGCCCTCGATTGTTTAGGGTTCTTGGGTTTTAGGGTTTAGGGCCAAGGGTTTAGGGTTCAGGAATTAGGGTTTGGGGCTCACGGTTTAGGGCTCGAGGTTGGGCGGTTTGACTTCAAGGTTTACAGGGCTCAGTGCTTCGAGGGCCATATGGGTGCGCAGTGTAGGGTGTAGGGTTTAGGGGACTTGTGAAAGGGTCCATTCCTGGCCATGTTACGCCATATGCAGATGGGGATGTTTCAAGAAAGGGGTACCTTTAGGCACCTTGTGGATTCTCGGAGGAGGATTACATCCAGAAACCCGTAAATCCTAGTTATAAACCCCAAACCGGACGTCCATATCGTAGGTTTAACGGCGAGCAGTCTCCCAAGATGGGAATGGTGAGAAAATTAGGGCCGAAGATAGCGTTTTGTGGGCGCTCACGCTAGATCAGTTCCAAATGCACCCACTAATATTAAGCTATTTGGCCTTCCACCCCGGTACTATTTCATATTTATCCTATATTTGTTTCCTATATTACATAACCATGTGTGGCTGTTTGTGCAGTATCAAGAGGTTGCTAGGTTTTTCATGGGCAGGAACTATTGAGCTACATTCCCTAAACTCTAAACCTTGAACCTTAAGCCCTAAACCCTAGCTACGTTGGTCTTTCTTTCGCCTCGCTGGCTCACTCTGCTACTTCCTTGGGCCTTTCAGGGAAGGCACGATTTTTCTTGAAGTTCCCTGCTTAGAGTTTAATGTTCAGGGTTCAGGGTTGATTCCTGGTGTTAATAATCCGGACAGTCAGCCGGAATTGAGATTTCTACCAAGGTTCAGGGAAGATACTTCAGGTTGAGAGTAAGACACGGCAGCGGCATTGTTTAGAAGCTCGTTGAACATGCCAGCAAAAGTATTTGAAGGAGCTTTTCTGCCTGTCCAGATTGAAGGATCTGCTCGGGCGTCTTCCAGGGAGATTTCACAAAGATGATCTGGGGTTCAGGGCTTAGGGCCTAGGGTAATCATCACAAAGCTCTGGAGTTGTGAGATTTATCACAGCCAGGGCAGGGTTCTGGGGATCTCCAAAAATCTGGAATGGATTTACTGATTTACGTCCTGGAAAGCCCATAGCCTGCAGTTATAGGTTACCTTCCTTAATGTTCTATCTCTATGGGTCATAAACCCTCAAGCAAAAGACCATGAAGCTTATGATGTTGGGTAACAGGCTTTCCAGATGGAATTTGAGAGCCGAAGCCAGCGAAGAAGTCGTTGGGCTGCTTCGCGTTATTGTTGATGGGGCGGCTTCTTGCAATGCTCTGTCAACAATAATTTCCGGCCACTGGCCCACAGATGCAATCACTGCATTGACTGGCAGCGGCTTCTGGGCACTTCTGATGTATCTCCAACCTGCTCATCTGCCTGAAAAGATCAGAGAATCCGCAGATCCTCATTTCTTGGCTCAAGATGCCGAAAGATTTCTGAATTCCAATACGATGCGAATAAATGATATGACAAATATCAGAGGGAAAATTTGTTTTTGATATGATTCTGGCCTCCAAAATTGAAGATATCCGAGATCTAATGAATCAATATCGGGTCATCGGGGTCAATAAATTATGCAAATTAAAGAATAAAGAATAATATAGAATGACGCGAAATCTAAATTCAAATCATATATGATTTTCATTATCAATCAATATTGATAGAAGAAATTTCTGAAATCTTTTGATGAGATCTCATTAATGTTGGATCCTCTTTAAAAAGGCCCCCCCCCCCTAACATTAGGGCCCTCCGAAAAATAGAAATTAGGGATCCTCAATAGTGGCCCCCCCCGGAGCTCCCACGGTTCTGAGGTCCTTGTAGATTGATTTAAAAGGGATTGTTGAGAATCCTTCCTATATTTTTAGGGCCCCAAAATCAAAACACATTATAGGGGACCTTCCCAAACATTGCTGGGTCCTGAATAAGCCGGCCCGAAAACACAT
>CAJNIZ010005340.1:9387-19612 GCA_905231905.1 Symbiodinium pilosum
GGGTTTAGGCGTTTAGGAGTTAAGGGGTTTAGGGGTTTAGGGGTCTAAGGATGATCGGCTTAGGGGTTTACATGGTTCAGGGTTTAGGGGTTTAGGGATCTAGGGATGAAGGGGTTAGTGGTTTAGGGTTTAGGAGTTTAGGGGTCTAGGGATCTAAAGATGAAGTGGTTAAGGGCTTTAGGGATTTAGGGGCTTAGGGTTTTAGGGGTTAAGGGTAGGTGCAGGTCTTTCAAATGATGCCCCGAAAAGCCTGCAGCCCTTCAGCTCAAACTCAGAAAACCCAAGCCTGACCCGTGCACATCTACAAATCTAGACCTTTCACCCCAAGCCCTAAACCCCAAGCCTTGTTAAACACAACAAAAGCCTAGAGCCTAAACCCTGCGCCTTCCACACTATCCCATTGGTCCGGTCCTCAAAGCTCCAATCACAAGTTTTCAGTCCCAAAACACGCACGTTTCTCGTATAGGGTGACCCAACCCCCAAAAAGTTGCAGTCCAAAAACCTTGGTCTTAAAGCCTTTCTCCATGGGATCCCAAACTACCCACCACGACCCCTCCTACTCCCCTGTCCCCAAAATCCGCCCAAAGAAGTTCGGGTTCTTGGGAAGGAAACAACAGGAGGTTACAATGAAATTCCTCGTGACTCGTTGAGGTGCGGAATACTAAATACTCAACACTGATCCAGTACACCCCGGCCCCCTCAATGTTTCGGCTTGAAACCTTGAGGCCCCACCCTAAACCTTAAACCCCGAAGCCTAAAGCCTAAACCTGACACCCTAGACCCCAAACCCAGCATCCCATGATTCTGGGTTGCTGTTAAGGAACTTAAATTAAGTTACCATAATGGGTATGTATATATAGTACACAATAGGGTTTCCCCAATGTAGTAACTTAAATTAAGTTCCTTAACAGCAACCCATGATTTCACTGCGGCCTTCCAAAGCGGTGCCTCGCGAAGGCTGCTTCGTGGGAGGAGTGCTTTGAGTGCCTCTCAAAAAAGGCGGATATGGGCTTAGGGCTTATAAGGCTTAGGGTTTAGGGGGGTATTCTCAAAATTCTGGGCCCCTGTTGCTTTGTAAATTATATTGCAGCACCGAGTATTCAGGGGTAGCAAAATGGGACCTTCATTTTGGAAACTACCCATATTATTGAGGTAGCTGCGAAACCAGTCTTTTCATTCTACTCTGGGTTCAGCTCTACACAAACTATACCATCTTGCCCAACTAAAACCTAGGAAAGGCGGCGGGAGGCAACAGGGTCTGAGGGTTTAAGGTTCAGGGACTACCAGGCTACCCAAACAACCAGAAACATGGGTGTTTCAAAAAAAGGCACGTCGTAGGTAAGGACTCAAAACTCCAAAAACTGGCCGTTTGGGAACACACCTTCTACCCACGGTTGTCCGGTTGCCGAGGTAGAGTAAACGCGTAGTGTTAAGAATGGAACGCTGGATTACTAGGATGCCGTTTAGGAAGCTTAAGCTAAAGGTTGTGCACCTGCAGTGGTGATTAGGCCGGCGGGGATAATTGGACCTCTAGCTATCAGCGGCCGAACAGAAGTGCCGAGTGCCTTGCAATTGCAAATTACCTCAAGTGTAAAGGGCCCAGATCGAACTGGACCCGCCAAACCTCGAACCACAGACTTCGAACACAAATGGATCATGACGTCCAGCTGGGGAGATCGTCAAAGCCGAGCGACAAGTGTTGATCCTTAGCTCGCGCAAGGTAATTACGGTATGATCCATACAGTATCCCACCGCCTTGAAGAATGCCGCCACTTGACGGATTTTTTCCGCGTTGACAGGCAGCGCTGGGACACGGTGGCCCAGCGCTGGGCTGTGGAAGGTTGATACATGGACAGACAGCTTCCTGGTTCCCCGTATAAACACAATCTAGCCCCTAAACTGCAAACCCTAAACCACAAACCCTAAACAGCAGGATCTGCCTAAGGAGTCCACGAAGCCCAGGGTGGAAGCCTAAAGGTGCAAACCCTTAGACCTTTGAGCAGTGACCCATAGTTTGGGGTCAATCGCGTGAGATAGAAAGGCCCTAGCTGGGTTGGAGCCTAAAACCTTTTGAAAAATGTCAATATATAGGGTCCCCTATTAAAGCCATTAGGGAAAATATCAAATATCCCAGGGGCCTACCCAGTTAGCTACAACTAAGCCCCACACACCCCTTCAAGCTAAAACAGTCAGGTGAAAGATGTTGGCGGCCAGCACTGCTTGAATAAGGTCTCTGGTTTTGACCTGCATGGTGCAAGCGAAACTCAGTCCCCGAAACCGTTTCCCTCTGCTCCAGGCTCGGCTCGTGGTATGGATCAACTGCTGTACCCCCCCTATCCTAAACCCTCAAACCCTTCTTTTTTCCCTTTTCTTTTCCACTTTTCCAACCCCAAACCCCAAACCTTGGACCCTTAACTCCTCAACCCTAAAAATCAAACCGTACACCCTCAAAACCCTGAACCCCCAACTCTAAATATCCTAAATCCCAAGCCCTGAATATCCTAAATCCTGAGCCGGAAACCCTTAATACCCTAAATCCTAAGCCCTAAACCCTTACCATCCTCAATCCAAAGCCCTGAACCCTTGATATCCTAAACCCTAAACCCGGTTTCCCCCATCAACCTCCACATCTGCGCTGCGCACAGAAGCGCAGCCGAGCTCTGCGTCTCCCTCCGCAAGGCCCTGGCGGCCTCAGGCGGTAGAGTTCTAGGGGGAATGTAGCGTTTAGGATTTTGGTTTAGGGTTTAGGGTTTTGTTATGAGGTTTAGGGGTTTGGTTTGGGGTCTAGGATCTTGGTTTTGGTTTTGGGTTTAGGGGTAATGGTTTCAGGCTCTAATTGGGCTTTGGCGTTTAGGGGGTTTGATTTAGGGTTCCGGGGCCTGAATAAGTTGAGGAAGGCACAATAAACAGAAAGGAACGTGAAACAGGAAATGGAAACTAAGTCTATGAGTCCTTTTGGGGTGTTGTAGGGGGATGTCAAGCACGACAGGCTCTTCTGAGACCCTAAAATTCCATGGGACGCAGAGGGAAGGAGCCAGCTTTGTCAAGGCAATTCTGGCGATTGATCACAGCGTACATCCCAGTACTCACATCCTGGTAGAGCTCATACGGTCGCCCGTGACAATCCTCGCGCATGCCCCCTAAACCCTAAACCCCAAACACTGCGGTATCTTTCCAGGCCGCCTTGCCATAGAGGGATGTGGCAAAACCAGAAGCGGTGGCTGACTTGTTCCATTGTCTGAGGCATCTGAGCCACAGCCATATTTCCCTTTTAAGGATTTGGGGTTTACGGTGAGTAGTTGATAGAACTGATGATGGAAAACACGCCCGGAAACTACTAGAAAGGAAAATCCAATGGAAAAGACAATGTACAATGACATGGAAGCTGGGATTACATCGGGGATTGCAAGGTTGAATATTTCCAAGCTGCTTAACGGACATGGGTGCCTATTAGGGAATGAACTAAAGACTATACTGAACTACCACAGGGACCGCTATGTCCACTCTCAATGGTCCCTTTATACGCCGAAGATTGACAGCAGCTCATATACACCCTAAACCCTCATCCCTAAAACCTAAACCCTTAACGGTCCCTTGGTAACCCTAATTTCCCTAAACCCTAAACCCTTTATGCTCCCTTGGTAAATCCTAATTTCCCTAAACCCTAAACCCTTAATGGTCCCTTACTCAAATTTCCCGAAACCCTAGACCGTGTAGAACACCACATCCTGGGGATGGCAGTGCTGGATTGGATCCCTCGCCCCAGCGAAATGCCCTTGGATCTTGAACTGGAGGTGGTGCGGAGCATCTCAGTTTCATGCTTTCCAGCTATGTGAGCTACTCTCTACACTCCTAGTATCCCCCTTAAGAAGCCCTCAACCCTAAACCCTACATAGTCCCCTGTGCAACCCGCTTCAAGGAGTTGAGACTATAGCTCATGTAATTACCCACTTTTGTGGTCTTAGAGTTTGCGAGTTATCAGGTCTAGGGCTCAGGTTTCAAGGCTTGCGAACCAATTCACTGCAGACTTCAGCCACCAATTCCCCGCAACTCTCGGGGTAGGGCAGGGGGTAGAATGGATGCATTCAAGGGTCTAGTTCCTGTGCCGCAGGAAGGAGGGAGGGAGGGAACAACTAGCGCTTTCCCCGGAATAATGAGGTGTCCCTACTAAGCGCCATACCCCTAAGGTCTATTTCCGAGAGCTGAACACCATAAAACCTAAATCGTGAATCCTAGCCCCAAATTCTGAATCCTAGGCCCCTAAACCTCCGGCGCATGAAGCCTCGCATCCCAGCCCTAAACCCCAAGCCCGAAACCTAAACTTCAGTAATCCCAACCTCCGATGAATGAACCCCACCACTTCCCTACAATAGTAAATACCAAAAACGCCGGGGGTGCTTGTTATTTCAGAAGGGGAGTTATTCCTTGCCCTGAACCCTACATGATTACCCTGAATGCTTGTTCAATTTCAATGTTCCTTTCCATTCACGCATTAATCCCCCACAGAACCCCTTTTGGGCGGATGGGTGATGTTTGAATCCAGGAGGAGGTGATTTGAGTTGCCTCTTGCTTGGCCTCCCTGGATTATCAGAGTTTGAGGCTCTTCATCGCCAGTCCTGGTTTAGGTCTGGATTTCGGAGTCTAGGATTTATAGTCCCCCTTAAGTAGATAGAACATGGCTTCGGGTGAATTATAATATCCCTATATACCCCATATTCTCTCTACTTAAGGGGGAATATAATACCTAAGGCTTCGGGTGACTGTTCAAAATCAAGGTTCAGGGTAATTACAAGTTGGACTTGAGGCTTTGGGGCGTGCTGGCAATCACATGCTACTTATGCTTGCACCTACAAGCCAATGGTAAACAAGCTAAGTCTTCTAAGTTGGTTCTAATTGGGCTGTAGCCACATTTGTCTTTGTCTTACCATAAGTCTAAGCCAGCTTGTCCCTAAACCTTGCCTGAACCCCAACAGTATGTAGAATAATTGCCTTTTGGGCTAGTTTTAAAGGTTTTGGGCTATTGTTTTACCTACTATTGGGGTCCAGGTAAACCCTAAACCTCTTATGAATAAGATGGCGCCTCATGGATTACGGAGACGTAGCTCGGAGGGATGTGTTATTACGTAGGTTTGGTCAGCAAGGGATGAAGGACTGGATCCCTGTAGTAGTCCCGATGTAACCCAAAATAGTATCGTATTATCCATTTGCTTTTCCATTCCTCAGACCCTGAACCCTAAATCCAGAATCCTGAATTGTAGTCGCCACTGTTTTTTTTTTTTTTTACCACGCCTCCATTCCTTGCCAACCCTAAATAAGGTACCCAAACTCTAAACCCTAAACCGCGGTAGGCCCAAGCGCGAAAGCCTGACAGTTGAGAATCAGACGCATTGGCACCGCTGAGAACTGCCGAATGGCAACATTAACTGAATCGCGGTTTAGGGTTTAGGGTTTAGGACCCGGATGTACAAGGCTCCTGTACTTTGTGTCGACAAATCTGATGGCAGGAGTTTTGAGGCTTTGGGTACTACTCGCCATCTTTCTACCACCCTCACTTGACAGTATGGCTCGCATTGCACGGCGGATATGTTCGACTCCAAGTACCTAGATCTCTACAGATTTCTCGCAATGCGCGCAACAAATCAAAAATGCCTGGAACCTCGTAGGCCACGTCTCCCCTCGTTGAAAAGCTGCATGGAACCTCATGTTCATGAGTGGACTTGAAGCTGCTGAGCTTGACCAAGCACGCTTCAGACACACCTATGGTGAACTTGGAACCCTAGGTTTAGGGTTTAGGGTTTGGAACCCTAGTAAAAATTCTAATTTTTGCTATTCCTTAGGATTATAATAAGCAAAAGGTAAAAATGTTTCCAAGTACCCCTAAGAAACCTTACTGCCACCCCACTAGGCTATACCAAACTGGTTCGCATCAGAAACTTTAGGCTCAGATTCTGCAGAAACATATGAGCTATAGTCTGGACTCCTTCAAGGGGGGTATATGGGGGATTATATAGGGAAGTATTATACGGCTTATAAAGGGGCATACTAGGAGTAGACTATAGCTCATATTGTGATATCAGGTTCCTGAGATTTAGTGCGAAAAATGAACTGATGTTCTCAGGATACTTCTCGCAGTCTGTCTGCTACTTTGGGACCTCCCTAAATAGGGGTACCCTAGACCTCAAGGACTCAACGGTTGTACGCTGAAGGACGTACCCCTAAACGGTCTCCTTCCCAATGTGGCCCCAATAAGAAGTAACGTAGTCACCCCCATGGTCTTGAAAACGATCCCAAAACCCAGGGGTACAACCCTACAACCCTGAAACACTTGAGGACCCTAAGACCTTAAAACCTAAACCCATTTCAGACCCTAGGGATACAAAGGAATTCTACTTAGAAGGTCTGGGGGGACTTAGTACTAGATTACTAATGGAAAAGAATCTGGAAGCTACTATTCAGGATTTTTGGTTTTATGGTTCAAGGTTTTGGGCTTAGGGTCAGGGGACTTAGTATATAAGTAAGTTTCTAGCAAAGATAGCCTGGGGCACCATCTGGCCCTCAAATACTATAAACCTTATTATAGAGACCCCGCAAAAGAAGGGACCCCCCAGTTTTGGGAAACCCTGATGTAGTCTTATGTTGGGAGTGCTAAACAGTAGTGCTTCGCATTGCTGCCCTGGGTGTTTGACAAAATGTCCTGCTCAAGGGTTGCCGGGGAGGTACTGAAGTCCGGCGCATGCTGTGTGGGCTACGTCTTTGTGTCTCAGCGTCTAAGAATTTAGTGTTCGGGGTTTAGGTTTCGAGCTTGGTCATGGGAATGGAATCCCTGTGCAAGGGGCAATACTATTTTGTTTTTGCTCAGGGCCTCCTGTCATTGGAATGACCACTGCGTAGGGACAACCACGGATTCATTTCTTCCAGACGGCATAGCCTCCTTGTTGGGAATAGATGGGGCAGCATAGCATGCAAAAACATTTTTCGGAACTTTCTATCCATCCGGACACCCCCTTGGTTACCAAGCTATTAGCAATAGCTTCTGCCAGAACGAATGTCGCACCCGGAGGCACAGAAAACGCCTACAGCCTGTAGACCTAGACGATGCGCTAGAAGATCCACCATGAAAAAAAAGCTCGGAGAATGCAAGCAGTTATTGGAGGGACCCCAGGGTTTAGGGCTTGGGTGGTTTCTGTATGTCTGCATGGCCATGTAGTCGAAGTTGCATTTAACTTAGCCCCATCCTGGCGTACACTTTGAACCTTACAAAATAGGGGTAGCCATACTTGGAGGCCTATGGGACTTAGTAACTACTTATAACTGGAATGATAACCCCACTTATAATTGGGGTAACCCCAATAAGCCCATTTAGGGGGATTATAAGTAGGGTTATAAGCCCAGTTATAAGTGATTACTGAGTCCAATGGGCCTCCAAGTAGGGTCCCTCAGCACCCTAAATTTGTATCAGGGCTATAGAAAGTTTATATGGACAAACTCACGTAGGGAGCAACTCGAGGAAGGAGCATACTGAAGAAGAGAGCCCGAAAAAGCCCCTAAAGCCTACACCCCAAACTTGGGTAAGTGAGGGATCAGGGAATATATATGTGGTTTATGGTTTACACTGGGATTATATTCCCTTAATTCCCTAGTAACCCCAGTAAGTAAACCCTAAACAGCTCCCTTTTGAGGCCGCAGTGCGCGACGATGCATGCGTCAGAGAGCTTCCGGAACGCAACCTGCCTCGCAAACTCAACGCCATGACAGAACCCACCCCCAAATAAGGCAGATTCTCTAAACCGTATGAGCTGGTGTCATTATCAGCCATTTTAAGGGACCGTTGTGGTGTAGTTTAGCATAGTCCCTTATAGGGAACCCATGTCCATTAACTTATGTAGGAAATATTGACTCTAGCTCACATCTAAGGATCCTCGTATCATTCAAAGCATATCTCCTCACTATGGTAGACTTGGCCATCTTCAAGCCCGCCCTTTGCCTTTTTCATGGGTTTAGGTTGGGCACTGCCCCCACACAGTAACAGTCTATATTAAGTGTCCTATTAAGGGCTATATTTAACCATCTAATAGTTATTATCCAACTGTTACTGAGGGGGGGAGTACTCAGGTTTAGGGCTTGGATTCCCTGAGCATTCCGACGATAATATCCGGCTGGTGGTTTTTCAGGCGCTCCTTACATTATGCACGTAAGCCCTAAACCCTAAATCCTAAACCCTAACATGAATCCCTACACATTTATAAAACCCTAAACTCTAAATCCTAAACCCTTACATGAATCCCTACACATTCATAAAACCCTAGACCCTAAATCCTAAACCCTAACATGAACCCCTACACATTATGAAACCCTAGACCCTAAATCCTGAACCCTAACATGAATCCCTACACATTCATAAAACCTTAAACCCTAAATCCTAAACCCTTACATGAATCCCTACACATTCATAAAACCCTAAACCCTAAATCCTAAACCCTGTGGAGTTTCGGAAGCTCTCATCACTCTGGTCTGGAGCTAAAGGAGCCTGATCCTCACAGAAGCCATTACCTAGACCCTCCAATGTAGTGCTTTTTTTGGTAATCTGGTAATCCTAGTAAGAATCCTAACCAAAAAAACCATACCGAACCAAAAAAGGAGCTACATTGGAGGGTCCAGGTAGAGATCTAGGGGTTAAGGGGTTTAGCGCAGAGCTCGAATGAGGATTGGACATTTGGGATGTAGAGATTTGGAGTTTAGGGCTTCGTGATCTGGGATTTCGGGTCTAGGGTTTTAGGTTTCACGGATTAGGATCTGGATTCAGGAGTTGAGGGATTGAATAAGGGATTTGGTGTGACATCTCGGCGAATTTGGGCTTGTCACGGGCCCATAAGTTTTAGTGGGTTATCGGGGATTCAACAGACGATGCTTGTACATGGCCATCTACCAACATGAGGCGTCTGTTGAAAACCCTCCTTCACACACACCCTCAACCTTCATCCCTAAATGCCCCCAGTGCGTACCCTTACATAGGGCCCCATAAGGCTTACATGAGGGCACTGGGACTACGCAAGGGTTGTATGAAGCTTATATGGGGGAAGCTACCCACCTAAAACTTCCTTGAATAAACGTTCCATGCCCTCGGATTTACTTGTAACCTTGGGTACTGCCCCCCCTCAGTAACAGTTGGATAATAAATATAACATGGTCATATATAGCCTTAATAGGACCACTAATATAGACTGTTACTGGGGGGGGGCAGTACCCAATTGTAACCCCGATTATCATCCCCAGGAATGGAAAATGGAAAGTCAAATGGACACTGGGACTATGTAGTGATTTACAGGGGTCCATCTTCAAGGGTTTTGGGCTTAGGGTTTACGGGTTTAGGGCCAATTCTGCTACTCGTCCAGGGAAGAAAGCAGGTTGGTCGCGCTGTAATCTGGATTGATGCGCATTTTTCCTTGCAGTAGAGAACGTTATAGGTGGACAGAATCACAAGGATCCGTAGGAACCCCATGATTATTATACACCATTCCGAAACCGTCTGCTGCAGAATCAATCACAACAGAATGAGTCTAGCACTGCACTGTTCATAAACACGATGGCGATTTACAGTGTGAACCATGACGCGCTACATGCCGGGCACTTGATCCTCAACCCTAAGCGCCACACCCTAAGTTCTGTAGCAAGGCCTTCAATGTTGAGTACTAGACCCTAACCCTAAGCCCCACACACTAAATCGTGTCGCAAGCCCTTAGATGTTGAGCCTGCTGGTTGTTCCTAGGGAATGGAGGAATGGATCCCCGTAGCACCTCCTATAAGCCCCCCTGATGGCATTAGTGTCGATTTTATTTTTGTTTTTGCCTAAACCCTGAATAAAGTGGACAGTTTCCACTGCCTTTCCCATTCCCTATTATGAAATCTGAGCCTGTCAACCCTAAACCCCTGAGTTCTGAAATCATATGGGTACTTTCCATTTGTTCCCTACTCGCAACCAGTAAACCAGAATTTCAGACTCACCGTGGCTCTACAGAACATTACAACAATTCACCTCCATAGCTGGGAAAATGCAAGCACGTGGCAGTTTCTCAAGGGATTAGTACTCGGGCCCCTAAGGTCGTAGCCCTAAAGGGTTTTACCAATATACCACTAATATGGCTCCCATATTCCCAATGGGTTTCCTAAAATGGTCCCCAAAGGGTCCCCAAACCCAGGGGTACAACCTTAGGGGTCCAAGGTAGAA
>CAJNIZ010005341.1:0-19611 GCA_905231905.1 Symbiodinium pilosum
GGGGTCTCCCGGGACGGAGATAGATCAATCGAGGGGGGGGGGGGTACTTTATTAATACGAAGTCAACATTATATATGTAACAACTATTTGGGACCATATACCCTCTGGCGAATAATGCTGCACGGCCGTCTTGCTCTGCGAAGAGCCAATTTTGAAATCGTGCCAGCCGAGGGCACATTTGGGAGGTTGTCAGGATCATGGACCGTTTTAATAAACATAACGTACTCGATATACCAAAAGTAACAGGAGTACTAAACGTAGCAATAGTCATACTAGGAACAATAGTAGTAGTAATGAAGCTAGTGATGGTTGTAATAACAATAAGAGTGATATAACGATAGTAAGAATGCTAATCACAGTGATAATAGTCATTTGGGTTTACTGCTAAAAAGGCATCTAGTGCTCCAGTGCAAGCCAGTAACAGATCACAATCTTGCCAACCCCCCAGTCGTCTTGAGAACTACAGAGAAGCGACTCGGCAGCAGCATGGCAGCTAGACGCTACAATCCGGCATCCTACGATGTAACCTCCACCCGATTCGTGTCATAACTGCTGTATCGCTGTCATTTAGGATGTCAACTACTCTAACTTGTGTTTGCTCCTGAGGAATCCTCGATATGTGTCATGGTTATGCCGCAGCTCAACTCGTTGACAGGCTGAGTGCCGTGGGGATGCCCTACGCAAACAACATGGAACCCGTATTGACGGCCTCTGCAAAAGCATTTGTAAATTTAGGCTTCTTTTTTGGGATTGCGTAGTAGCCTATTAGGGGAAAGTGTACTGAAGTCCTACGATCCTGATCTTTCATGCCAGCACCAACAAGCAAATCTATCATGCTGTCTTTTCATCCCCCTGCCAGCGTATTAGGACAGATCAGGAATCTAGGTTACATCAAAAGCGGATACCACAACAAACAAAAACTGCCGTTTCAGCGGCTGGGTGAAAGTCACGCCGCAAATGTTATAACGTTCCCGATATGATCCTTCAAAGATAGTTCTGCGAATTCGCGGGTACTGAGCAGCACCGACAAGACTCGGAAGCCCCTGCGCCAATGTTCGCAAGCACGGTAGTGGATCTAGAGTGTCTGAACTACAATAGATCCTAGGCGGCCCCAAGTAGGAGACACCATCCAAGGTACGCTCCTCCACGAAGGAACACAGGGTTTTTAAATCTATCAATATTTCGATCCTTGGATTGAAAGCATCTCGGCTCCCACTGCAGATTTTACTGCAACAGCCCTTGAACCCTAATAAGGTGGATACTGAAAATCCTGCATGACCATTGGTACCCTAAACCTTGGAAACCATGGTGCTATAGTATACCAAGGTCGTTTTAGCCGCTCATAATTTGCAAGCCACGGCAGGGGTGCGCAAGATACTCAATCAACACTAGAAAGCAGAATATTGAGAATCATGAAATCTCGGGGGTGAGGGGGAGGGTGGCGCGGGTTTCTGAAGTTGTCAGCTGCCGACCCGAATTCCGTCGGAGATGGACAACGCTTGCTTCCCTATGGCTCCAGTTAGCCGGAAGTAGGTACCACTTGTAGACTCAAGGGTCCAAATCAGGCACTATTTGAACATTTAGGGCCCTGCAGTAGATACTAGTTGTAGACTTAACTGCCCCGATTGGGTATTCTAGTCAGACTTCACGCCCAATAGGTATCATTCCAACGAGCCCATGTATACTGTATACTTCCGAGGGCTTTCGTCCCGCTCTGGATCGCTGTGTTTAGCTGTTGTGAAGTTGGTTGCTGTGGAGATCTCACTAAACCACACCAGGGAAGCCAAACAACCATGCAGACATAGACAAGTGTACTCAAAATACCCAGACATTGCCGCTTTGTCGATCAGGAACTCCCTATGAGTATTGGTTGCTTTAAGAGCAGCTATGCATTTCTGGCTGCTGGGCTCCCGGATAAACTCTAAACACCACAGCGTAGATCCTAAATCGCGGAAATGTCAAAGGAGCTATATTCTCAACTCCTAGCATCAGAACAACCCCTACAATTCTCCCCTGTATATGCTCCCCTGTGTAACTCCCTGTAAAGAGTTTAGAGTATGGCTCAAGTGGGATCTACCAGACCTCAGGGAACAGCCCTGCTTGGCCACCACCGATTCCAATGAACGTCTGGCGTTCAAAGAAAAAGTCACGTGAGTTGTGTTTTTTGGTGGTATACCTCCAAAGATATAATCTTACTCCATATGTTGACTCGTATGATATCCCACCCTACACCCCTAAACCCTAAACCCCATATCTTTAAACTTTATATTTAACAGCACTACTCACGTGCCTTGCAGGCAATCATCAGGCCTGGTCGCGCCAAGGTCTTGGAAGGGGCCTGAACAAAGCGGGTGATCAGGTTTAGGGTTTAGGGTTGAGGGCTTAGGGGTTTAGAGATTCGGGGTTTCGGGTTTAGGGTGTAGGGTTTGGATGCTGTTGGAATGCCCTTGCAACAAAGACTCCGCTTGCCTGTAAGGCAGATAGGGGGTAATCTTTCTTGGGACATTAAGCCGCCAACAAACGCTTGGGAAGTTGCTGAGGCTAAGGGTTGAATCCTCTACTGTTAGATGAAAAATCACGGGCATGGCAATTGTCATAGCCATGGCTTTCCAAATCTGAAGCTCCACCTACCCACACATGACTAGAATGACAAGAAGAATTCGCAAGGAAATTCCATGGGAGAGCAATGTCCAATTCCAATGGGGCCAGAGCGTTGAAAACTACAGAAGAAGCAACGAAGCCGATTTGGAACAACGAGATGGAAAGCTGCAACCGCACGCGAACGCGCCACGTCTCGAAACAATGACTCAACGACCTTAGCAAGCAGTTTCCATTACTAGGGGGCTCCCGAATCAACAAACTCAAATCATAATAATCCGTGTCATGACGACCCACAAACATGCACCCCTCTTTCTGGGAGACCCTCATGCGAAAATACTTAGCATAATTTACTATAACATACCATAACATATCCTGATGTAAAATAAGATAGCATAATAAACCACAATACGATACCAGAACATGCTGCAATATACCACAACATACTATAATATACCACAATATACCCTAACATACAATAACATGCCACAGTATACTATAATACACTATGATATGTCCCTGAACCCTAACCCCCAAGCCCCTAAACCCTAAAGCCTAGGTCCACGATGCCTGTCTATCTCTCCGGCCTGCGCTGGGTTTGTGCCCAGGGATCGACTGTCTACATGATGACACCACCTTACAAGAGCTATGGTTTAGGGTTCTGGGTTCAGGATTTAGGGTTTACCGTCTAAACTCCTTAAAGGGAGTTCTATAGGCTATATATACATATATATATATAGAGGACTACCATAAGGGGTTAATAAGGGGGATACCATGGTTATTTTGTAAAATTAGGGGTACCCTTTCGGGGGCTCCTATAATGAGGACTTTAGTATTTGGGGGTCTACATTGGGGTTCCCCTATTTTGGGAAAATACCACATGTGCACAGCAGACAAATGCTCAAATGCTCGCGCCATGCTCAGGAAATGATCCAAGCCGTGGTAGAAAACCCCAGCAAGGCGTGCAGCCTTCCGCACATTTGTACCTTACCTTTTAGTTAGCAAGGAATGAGTAGTCCTTATCTAAACCCAATTTTGTGGCAATTTATAGTTTCCGTTTTCTGGGAGAAAGAGGTTATGCTGGAGGCTTGTACCCAGTGTACCTCAATCTAATCTCCATATGCCCTAAAGGCCCACTAGCAGGGACCATATACCCCTGTTTAAGGGCACGAGGAGGGTCCTGGTCGCGTAACTTGCAGCCTCAACCCTCCAGCTGGGTTCCCTGGAGGCCCCTATGCTCCGAGAAAGAAAGGCTGGAACAATTAAGGAGCAGATCTTGAAAAAACTTGCAACAATCCCTACATAACCCCACACTTTGAGCCAGTCCAGGTATAAGACATTTTTGAAAGGAGAATCCCATAGCCCTTGAAGCAACCCCCCAACTCACAAGTCCTCAAGGAGTCAAGTGCCCGAATATTGGACTTCTAGGTAGCCCATACTCTTTTAGTGTTACTATTACTGTTATTACTACTATTATTATGGTCATCATAACTACTACTATTACTTTTTTATTGTTATTGTCATATTTTGCAATGTTTTGGGTGCCGCCGGCCCGGTTATTTGGGTTCTTCTGTTGATGCTGTCAGTCTGGCACGACCTTACTTTACTAGCCGGGTTTAGGGTTATGATACTTTTCCATATGAGCTACTTAGCGTCGTACAGCACGTTGATGTCAACTCTTGGGCCATTGGGGGAAGGGCAGCAAGGACACCTGGATTGGATCTCTTCTGAGCAAAGCTCCTTATGTGCTTGCACCAAACCAAAGAAATTGCTTCCTCCATCGATGAGATATAATAACTAGATTCGCCTGGGCCCAACAATGATCTACAAAAGAGATAGCATGAAGGCCTCCATAAAAGAACAATCATCCAACTGTTCCTGGCTTAGGCATAGGTAGGTAAAGGATGAGACACTGGTTTTATCCACAATAGTTTCGTAAGGATAAGAGACCGTAGGATATTACCTGGGTATAACTTAGGTCGGTCACTTCCTAGCTGGGTGCAGTACCGACAGCACAACTTTGCAGAGTCTCCGTTCTGAGGCGCCCGCACGCGCACGGTGTCAATTCAGAGAAAGTAGGGGGCCTCTCAGGGCTTCCTCTCAAGCCCAAACACTAACTTCAAAAAGGGCTGGTGGGCTTGAGGTTTGGCCGGGCTTGGCGCGTGGAAACTATACTGCTTCGTAAGGTGACTTGAAGGTTTGAGGCGCTTGACGCTGTACATACTCGGTAAAAAGCAGAGCAAAGGAACAGCGAGGGACCACAAAGCACTTTTACGTCCTTGGCAAGGAGTGAAGTAAGTTCTTGAGCTGAAGACCGGAGTACCAAACATAAACGAGCTCGGCTCTAGTGCAGTGATGTTGCAAGCTCAGACCCAAGATGTGCGTTCAACAAATGTGCTGGTCAAACAGGGAGTGAGGGACTGCCACGAAGTCCCATGAGCTGAAGTTGAGCACTTCGAAATCTTAAGTGAAGCCGCGCGCACACTCAACTGTGCGGCAAATGGGAACCCTAATAGACTCATCTTTGAATCTACTCGAGAAAGATGTAGCACAGATCCCTAAGAAGCGTCATTGTTCAGTAGCCAGATGTACCTATCCTTTGCAGGAACAAACACGGAACGTGAAGACAAAGGAATTACCGTCTTTCCTCAACAATGCGCCTCTATGGGGGTTTTCTCGTCCGGTCTTTTTGGTAGGGGAGGTCCTAAGCCCGGCACATACCCATATACCTCTACACAAGCTCGTTATGAGAGTTCCATGTCAGCTTCACTCAACTTAAGGAGGGTAAACCCAAACCTCGAACCCTGAGCATCTATATATAAATCCAACATGTA
Source organism: Symbiodinium pilosum (assembly GCA_905231905.1). NCBI lineage: Eukaryota > Dinophyceae > Suessiales > Symbiodiniaceae > Symbiodinium > Symbiodinium pilosum. The sequence goes on from CAJNIZ010005341.1 coordinate 5,433, forward strand.
GGTACCATGTCCCGAAACCTAAAACCTCAACCCTGATCACTCTATCCAAGCCCGTTTCGAGAAGAGGGATGAAGGCGGGTGGGCTTAAGGCTCTTATCGTAGACTGCATTAGATCATGTCTTGTATCCTATACCCCATAAGCCCTAAACCCTAAACCGCAACTTTCTTTACCTGACTTTTTAAGACCTCTGATTCTCCGGCGCCTCAGCCAGCCTGCCGGCCCAACGCATCCTCAGTTCAGCTTTCATGGCTTTCACTGGCTCTGTGTGTAGGGATTTCATGGTGACACAGGGGCTTCAATTACTCCAACCCGTCTAATACTAAAGACCCTATGACTATGAGAGGGGTGTACTGTAGGGTTGCAATTTTGGCGGTTAGGATAACCAAAATCCCGCATTATATGGGGTCTTTGCAACATGGGGGTATATACAGGGATTCATAGGCATGTAGGGTGCAGGACTTAGTTAACGGGTCAAACATTACAACCCACGATGCACAAGGTAAGCAGGCCCAATTTAGACGACCAACATATATTCCCGTGCGCGGACTTTCTCCCCAATGTACGCAACCCAATGAAGATGTTCGGGCCTTTGCTATATATATTCCCATCCCCATTCCGTACACTAGACTCTAAAATCTGACTCCAGTCCTTAAATCGAACTCCTGAGCCTCAACCCCCTAACCCTAACCCTGGAACTCTAACCCCTAAGCTCCAAATCCCCAATTGAATCGAAACAACGCGAAAGATTATGTAAAAGGGTGCATGTGGAGCCCTTTCATTACAGTCTATGCTTTGAAGCTCTACACTCCAAAGCCTTAACTCTCAACCCTTATTGACCCTAAACCCGGACCCTCTACGGCCGTACCCTTAACCCTAAACCCCAAACCCCAAACCCCCGAACCCCAAACCCTAAACCCCAAACCCCAAGACCCCCCAAAACCACAAACCCACCCTGCCGCCGTGCTGCGCAGAGGCCGTCCAACATGACTGCTGCACTTCGGAGCTGAGAATCCTCCAAACAATTAGGGCCTTGGAATATCCAGAGGCTTAGGATTAGGGTTTGGGCTTTAGGGTTTATGGTTGAGGTTTAAGGTATAAAGTTTTGGGTTTAGTGTTTGAGGTGTGGGGTTGAAGGTTTAGGGTTTGGAGTTTAGGGTCCAGGGTTTGGGGTTTAGGGGTTGGGGTTTAAGGTTTGGGGGTTGGGGTTTAGGGTCTGGGCTCTAGGGTTCAGGGTTTAGGGCCCCATGTCTATGAATAATTCCTATCAGGACCTCCTTGTCACCTCAAGTATGGATATATGGTCCCCAAGGGCAGGCACTTAGGCCTCAAATAGAGGATAGTTGCAGCGTGTAGGTACATTGGGCCCCAAAGAATTGTAATTTTGGCCTACATTGGGCCATTTGGAGCCTTAGGTCCCTAAACCCTAAACCTTAAACCCTAAACCCCAGACCTTGAACCCTATACTGTATACCCTAAACCCTAAGCCCACCATTAAGGATGTAGAGTAAACCCACGGAGCAAAGTCTACAAATAATGCCTTCTTACCGCCCCTGTCGAATAAATCCAGAACCTGAAACTTAAGGCAATTTGGGACCAAATTCTACATAAAGTATAATTGCGCATGACGTCGGGAGCGGTAATCATAATTTGCCCAGTACCTTTGGGCTCAAAAGCCTTTGACATAGTACATTTCGGACTTTGCGGGTTCCTAGTGCCCTGGACTCATTGAGCCCACAATTCTTGAAATAGCACATTTTAGACTATATATGCATTTCCATATGAGTAATGTTTTTTGGTGGTTGAACCTAGTAAGAGTATATTCCCTATATAAAATACGATACCCCAAAAGGAGGATATAATCTTACTCTCTATTGGGTACCATAGTATCCCCAAATAAAATACTACTCCTATAGGGACTGGACTCATAGGTTCGTCCTGCGACGTGCCGACCAGGTTGCAGAGCGCGGCTTTGACCTTCGATGATTCCTATGAACCAGCCTCTAAACTGCGAGTATCCATCCTAATCATCCCTTCAATACTTCTCTAAACCCTAAGCCCTAAGGTTTCGGGTTTAGGGTTTAGGGTTATAAGCCCCTTCAAGGAGTTTAGATTATGGCTCATATGATGGTTTCTAAGCCGACTTAGGGGTAGTAGTTTTTCACCGTTAGGATCACACCCCGAACTACTGGGCGCAACCTCGAATTGGGTTGGATATTGTAGAAGCCTAAATAATTACCAACATTATCCCCTCTATATGATCACAACATAGTATAACCCAATACCTATTCTAATCTACTAGGCCCCTGTACCTGGGTGACTCCTTGGCTTTGTACCAGCCTGGCTTGCGGATACCAGACGACCCAACGCCTGAAAATACAGTGCATACCCCCCACGTGAAAGCCTCGTGACTCTGTGCCCTATCGTAAGGTTGGTACCTGGACCTCACTATCTGGGGGAAATATGGCCTCAAAGCAAAACCAAAAACTTAGGAGGACCAACCGCCCTGTAATAGTGACTATAAAGGCTAATAAGGGTTATATTAGGGTCCCATTATATTCCTACTATACCACTATTACAGGGTGGGGGTCCTCCTAACAAATACCCAGATGAAGCCGGGCACCTTCAACATTCCCAACTTGACAAGGAGGAATCATGACTATGAGATGGCCAATGAATATCCAGATACTGTTCAGGGTGTGGAGTATAGAGTGAGGACGGCACAATTGCCAGGAGTCAATGCTAATCAGGCTGATAAGCGTGAACGACGAGAAAATAATGGAAATGCTTGCAAATAGCATGTACGTTTGGAACACCTTCTCCAAAACAAGGACCCTGTGACTATCACATAAGCAGGAGTCAACATTTCCCACAGAACTAATTAGTGGTTATGCATTGCCATCCAGAAGGGAGACTGCACTGAACTACGAATGGGAGCCCTCTGTCCACCCTTCACAATCCCATACTGACAGGCCCTTACATGAATGTTACAGTCTCATGATTCCAGGGTTAGGGTCACCAACATCAACCCTAAACCCTAAACCTTACACCTGGACCCATTCATCACAATAAGGACCTTTCGAATCCCCACACATCCCTAAGGGTCCATAGAGAGACCCCATAGTGGCTTCTGCCTACGAGACCCAATAATTTAGGGAACATATCTTACATAATACTGGGATCCCTCATATGATTCAAGGAGTATTCCTTAATTGAGGACCTACAGACCCCATGTCTCCCTGTATACCCTTAAATAGCCCTGTACATTCACGCATATGATGCAAGGTTTATAAGTACCCTAAACCCAAAAACAAATGACTGCAGCTTGGACACGGCCCGGCATCCAGGTGCCCCTTGCGCCTCATTAGCGATGATGTCGCTCCTGCTGCTTTGTAGACTTACAGGGGGTCAGTAGGGAATCGATTATACGGTGGGATTATATAGGTTTTACATTGGCTTATTCCCTACTAAACCCCAGTAAGTATAGTTCCCGAAACCTTTTTTGCCCCAGAAGTCCAGTTACCCACATCGTTGGTTACGCCCCCCATCCCTAAAAAGGGTCTTTCACCTACTGCCTGGTACCTGGGCTTCTAGGGTTAGGTCACCTTTAAAGACTGTCTAGGGATGTGCAAGGTGTAGGTATTCACCCCCCCACCCCTTAATATTACATAATCCCCATGATGTGGTACATTATACTATTTGGGAATATTTAATATTAGCGAGGGTGGGGGGGGTGACCCTAAACCCTAAACCGGAGACCCTAAACTCTAAACCTTCGACCCTACAGTCTAAACCCCAAACCCTAAGCCCTTAATATTAGGGGAGAGGACTATGGTTTACAGCTTTGATCTTCCGCTGCTTTGACTTGGAAGCGGGTTGTTGATTGCAGCCCAGGTATCAACTTATCTGAGCTATAGTTTAGATTCCTTAAGGGGGGGGGTATGTAATAGGGGATTATGTGGGGGTATATAAAGGTGTATAGGGTTTAGGATTTAGGGTCGAAATTCTTTCAAGGGGGTCATACAAGGGATTATATAAGGGACTTTTCAATTCCTTGAAGGTGGTTATACGCGGGGATTATGTAGGGTTCTGGGTTTGGGGTCGAAATTCCTTGAAGGGGGTCATCTCACGGATTATATGGAGGACTATTATACGGTTTTTAAGGGGGATACTGGGACTTTAGACTATAGCTCAGTTTGTTTAGCCCAGCTGCAATTCCCTCTGAACAGGCCATAACAGAATTTACAAGGTAGGCTACAGGGATGACGCCTCTGGATATCGTCCAATCTATTGGGCAAAGAGTCTTAGGTATCTTCGTGGGGACATATGTGGCCATTTCGGGTGAGGGATGCGTGTTGCGTCTAGGGCGTAGGCTAGGTGGTTTCTATGCTGTCGTTGCTGTGCAAGTGCATACATGAAAAGCCAACTGAAAATCAAACCTTGTCACAGATACCAATCATTACCTGGAGGGGCATGTTTCCTGACATCGATTCCATAGCTGCTATTTGAGACCAGTTCTCGTCAATCTAAGGCTTGTAACCACAGTTCAGGGTTTGGGTTCACAGTCCAGGGACTTTTCAGGTGAGGACGATCACGAGGTGGGTCCTCGTAGATGAGGGTTATGATCGGTTATGAAAGCTTCTATATATGAGGGAAACTATGCAGCTGCAAATTCTGTATATATGAGCAGGTCACAAATTGGAATACTCCCAAAACCTACACCCTCAGCCCTAAACCCTGAACCCTATAAAGCCCTAAACTCTGACGGTCTTCCAAGCCTTACACTCTTCAGTCCAAGCCCCCAAATCCTAAACCCTGAGAAGCACTGAACTCTTGAGCTGTAAGCCCCAAACCTTAAATCCTACGAGCCCCTGAACTCTTCCTAAGCTTCAAGTCCCACCAACCCTACACCCATTATCCAGACGCAGGTCGAGTCCTCAAACGGCAAAGCTCAAAGAGCGCCTGACACTTCAATGCCGGATAGTCAGACATGAGACTGTCAATTTTAGGCTTACCCAGGGACCATACAAGGGTGGACATAGTGATTATTTTGGGTATTTGAGTAAGTAAAGTCCATAATATATTCCCTAATGGGCACCCATGTCCAGTCGTTCTAATTCTAATGGACAGTATTGACTGTAACTCACATGGTGAGAAGGATTTAAGAGCTCAGTGAGTTGCGGATTACTAGAGTGGGGATTGCGGTGTATCATCTCATGCTCGCTCTAAGGAGTAGAAGGATATGCAGTACAGTGTGGGATCATATTCATGCTTCTCTCCTTCATGACAATGATGCTTGGGTGACTCTCGAAACCCTAAACCCCTCGGCTTCCTTTTTCACACAAGTTCCCTGGGGTGGCTTCTAGAAATTCCTGTAGGTTCCCCTAAGCCCTAAACCCTATGCCTCCAAGAGCGCAAATTTGACTTGGGCCTTGAGACTTTCTGTAGGAGGACTTTCCGGACATGACCATCAGTGCTTGAGGGGCTGTGGGCAAGTAGATCCCATTGTTTAGGGTTTAGGGTCTAGGGTTTAGATCTAGGGTTATAAAAAGGGCCCAATAGTGGAGAATCAAAGGACATGAAATGGAAACTGGACTTCCCAGTTGCAATCCGCATATTCACTCACTAGTAATTATCATGAATCTGGAGCTTGCGACTTAAGGTTTAAAACTGAATGCTGGGCGTCAAAAAACCCCTGGCTCCTGTAACGCTGCAGGGGCAAGAATTCAGAACAAGAATTCGTGGTGGTCGTCCATCCCATGCCTCCCTCATAGTTCTCTGGATGCCAGTGATACTTCTGCAGCTTGAGCGTGAAGAATTGGATGTGCGGAACCTCCCCAACCCTCATTCCGGAACCTCTCTTTACCCTCAAACCCTGGAGATCATGTGAGCCATCTTCTGTCTAAACTCATACTATCACACGTAATAAGCCCTGTAGTAAACCCCTAAACAATCCCCCATATAACTCCCTTTTAGGGAATTTAGACCCTAAACCCTAAATTCTAAATCCTTGAACCCTGTAAATCCTAACCCCCAGAATCCCCCATATAACTCCCCTTTACGGAGTGTAGACTACAGCTCATGTCATGACATGACTCCACATTGCGCATTGCTATCATGACAAGCTCATGGGCTTGGAACCTACAAGCCTTAACAAGGCACATGAAGGCCGACTTTGGGGTTTAAGGTGTAGGCTTTATGGTTTATAGGATTTAGGGTTTAGGATTCAGGATTCAGGGTTAAGGGTTTAGGGTTTGGGGGGAATCTTGGTGGATGGTAGAAGGGGGTTGGGCCACGAGGAGCCTGGGTCATCGAAGACCCATTTCCAAAAAAACAACCATAGACATGGGAGTCTCTCAAAACAAGGGACCTCCTACCTAGACCCTCCATCTACCCTCTTAAATATCCTATACGGGGGACCATCTACGCCTACCTAACCTGCAAGGGGGGTCCCTGGTACACATTACATGCTTCACGCTAGCAACTCGAAGAACCATCAAGAAAAAACCCTAAGTCTTAGGCTTTACGCAGTGTAGGATTAGGTTTACGGTGGTGTCGCAGGCCTTGAGGGCATTGGCACGGAGCATGTCACGACCTGGCGTCTTTGCAGTGTTGTGCTGCAGTTTACGTTTGAAGGTGTCGGGAGTGCGCCGGTTTAGATTTTGAGTCTTGGTGCTTGGAAAGCAAGCCAAAACAAGTAGCTTATTGGCCAGAACAGTAGGGGATTGTCTGTTATTCGCTCTTTGAAGAAACGCTACGTCTCAGATCTTGTCTAGCAAAAGCCATGTCGATGATCAACTCGTGTGCATGCAGACCTTCTCCACGCTGTGACGTGTCTTGCAGAGAATTAGAGCCAGGTTAAGTTAAGGCATGGGCAGCAGAGGAACGTTGACCAGAAGACTCTTTCACGCCAGACACGATAGCATATATGCTAAAATGCTGAGTCCCCCAAAACAAACAAGCTTCAACCCATCCACATACTTACGGAATCTCCGCTTGAAACTGACCCCTCCATTCTGCGAAGAAATGCTAGCTTCCCTAAATACGATGATCCTTATTATGGGGTCCCCAAAAAATGTACCCATTTTTTGAAAAACCTAAACCCTCTATGACCCCTACAATCCCTACATAATCCCTACAAACCCCTCTAAAGGGACCGCTACTTTCGGGAAACTCCCAAATGAGTAGTGTTTTTTTTGGTGGTTGAACCTAGTAAGATAATATTCCTTATGTAAAATACGATACCCGAAAAGGAGGATAGAATCTTACTCTATATTGGCTGCCATAGTATCCCCAGATAAAATACTGCTCAAGTGGCCTGGGACATCTGACAGCTCGGCAAGGAGCTCAAGCAGTCGTCCTGCTCCAGAAAGTAGCGCCTGAATAGGGTTTGGTTTAGGGTTAGTGTTTAAGGTTTAGGAGTTTCTTCCTGGACCCTCCTTGTTCGCGTAAATAGGGGTCCATGGTCTCTAATAGTCGGTATTTAGGGTATATCGAGGGTAGATGGAGGGTGTCTGTTGGCAGGGTCCACGTACCCAATAATTAGGTGCTTTTACGGGGATATAGGGACATAATGGGTTTGAGGGACCAGTGCCCAAAGGATCCATGTACCCAATACTTGGGTATTTGGGATTTGGGTAATAGTAATTCTAGCATTACAGTTTTGGATAAGTATTTCATTTTTGGATGTTTCTTGGCAGTAGAGAGCCATCGCAGAGGGGAGGGTGGGGGGTCCCCAAATTAATGGCCCCTGGTTGGGGGTCCAGATTATAAGGATAATTTATAGTATGTTTGGTTTCCTCATGTTTCCTCTCTATGGAACCTACAGGATATTCCGCCCTACATACAACCCAGATAAGATAGACTGCCCATGACGCATTGTCCGGAACTCTCAAAGTAGGGGAACTTCCGGACTCTCAGATTCTCGGGTTTAGGAATCTAGGGTTTAGGGTTCAGGAAATGTATTCTGGTTCATGGAGAAATTTCTAGGCGGTCGCCTTAACAGAGGATTGCGTCGCGGCTCTGTTAAAGAACTCCCATGTTCGGAATTACATTCAGGCAGGAGAAACGGTTAGGTAGAAAAAATGCATACAATCAGAAGAAGGAAGCAACCCTAAACCCTAGAAACCCTAACCTCTGAACACCCCAAAAAGTTCACTTTGCTCTTTCTTTTGTGAAGCTGTCAACAGCTCCTGCAAGGAATATGCACTTCGGTGCACTTCTGTGGACGACACGCGGTCTAGGTTGTAGAAAACCTATACAAACCCAAAATCCCTGGAATCACCCGTGTTCAACCACCCTCAACCCAAAGGCTTAAGCATAATGACCGAGCTTCGACGCCCTAAACCCTCAAACCTACAACGCTAAATTTAGATTTGGAACCTGAACTCTACAAAACCTCTGTTAAAAGCAGAAACAAATCACAACCTTTTGCAGCACAGAAGCTAGAGAGGCGCAGGTGCACTCAAAGAGCTCGGGCATCCTGGCGATAGCGGGATTGAAAACCACACCCGACTGCAAACTGCTGCAAACCCTGACTACATCTTTCTGAGGCTTGGCGCGAAACAATCTCACGTACCCGATGCCCCGCAGGCACACACCATCAGGAAGCCTTACTAACAAAAACTAAGTACCTGATCATCTTCAGTAAATCCGCTGAACCCTCAACCCTGAACCACGCAGACAATATCCCTTACCTCAGTTAGGAAGGTTTTACTTTGTGGAGAATTCTCTTCCTAAATCGCCTAGCAGGAGCTTACAAAATCTCTGCATTCTGTCTATGCATAGACAAGTGTAAGCACTCTACAGGAATCTCTGAATACCTGTGTCATCACTAAGGGGATCGGCATGCTCTTCCTCTTCCTGCACCCCGCAAGTACTACAAAGGTCCTCGTGGTTGCCCAACTTCTGATCAAAGCATGTGTTGTGAAATCCCAATATGCCCTTCGCTGACACTATGGCTACATCCTGCCTGGAGATGTCATCATATCGCCCAAAGTACCTGAGGCCGCGACACAGGAGATTGTTGGAAATGGCTACTTCATTGAAAAAATGAGGGAGGGATATAACTCGTTTCCTGACCCAAATATTGGGTACATTAACCAAACCCTCAACTCTAAACCCTAAATCCAACTCCCCAAACCCAAAACCCTTGGACCCTTAGGGTTCTATCTTGATGAACACCCAGGCGCTTTAGACTTCGTTCTAAAGGCCAGGGTTCAGCTCAGCAACTTTACGGCCAAACTTGGAGCCCAAAACAAGCGGAAGGTTTCGGGTATAGGGTTTAGGTTAATGGGTTTGGGTCCTAGGGGGTTTTTAGGGTCTAGGGTTTAAGCTAATGGATTTAGGCTTTAGGGGTGTCTAGGGTCTCGCGTTTAGGCTAGTGGGTTTAGGGTTTAGACTACTTGGTTTAGGGGCGTTTAAGGGGGGTTTAGGGTGTAGGGTTTGAAGGTTCAATGTTTAGGGCCAAAGCAAAACATCCCATCCCCCTTAAACCCTAAAGCCTCAAGCCCTAAATCCTAAACCCTGAACCCTTAAACCCCTAAACCCTAAAAAACCCTTAGGCCCAGGTACGCGATAGACTTCTCCAAGCTCTGGTGGATCTCAGCCTCAACAGATAAGTTGTCGCCAGACGGTTGCTATATGAGCTATAGTCTAAACTCCTTGAAGGGGGGTTATATAGGGGTTATATAGGGGCTTATATAGGGGACTAATATAGGGGTTATTTAGGGGGATGCTAGGAGTTTAGACTATGGCTCATATGGGGATTTGCGATTCATCCAGTGTAATGCAGGTCCCTAATCACGGGTATTTAGGGTATAGAGGGCAGATGTAGGATCTAGGCCTAGGATTGTAATACAGGTTCTTGGGTAAGTATATGGGTAATTCCACAAATGAGGGACCCACTTTAATCCTAAATATTAGATGCCATAATCTGATCTATAATCAAAAGGGACCACAATTTTGAGAACAACCCATACACTCCATATGGGGGATATACAGGGCATATAGGGCTGTATGGGTTTTTGATTTTATGGATAGCACCCCCCACAATAGAGAATCAAATCGAAAAATGGAAAGAAAACTAACTATAAGATGAAATGGAAACTGGAACTAGCATAGGGTTTAGCAGGACCCCACCCTGTAATTGCGGTATACTAGGACTATAAGAGGACCCTACTACAATCTATTATAAACTACAGTCGCCATTGTTGGGTGGGGGGTCCACCTAACGTAGGGTTTATTGAGTTGATACTAGGGTCTACGAATCAGGGCGACCCTAAGTACCATGAACCTTGGGAATTGTGCTAGAGTTGTACAGCAAAGTCATGCATGATCTTCAGCGTTAACAATAGCATTCGCACGGTTTGGGGCGTAGATACTACCCTAAACCCTAAACCCTAAATCCCTAAACGGGGGTGCGGGGGGTGTAATGTAAGGTTTTCGGTGAAAGGCTGATGCTGTGAGTTTCAGGTTCAGGTTTGTGGTGCGTACCTGCAGTTCCCAAATACCCATCATAACAGCCTATTTACGATTTTTCTTGGGCTACATTGTTATTGAAAGCATTTGGGCGGCCTGGTTTAGATCTGGGATCTGTTCGCGCTACGATAGAAGCAAAAATTCTACAATGCAAGCTCGTCTGCGGCTCTTCTCAAAGTCAACCATTCCAGCTGTCGTTGGAGGGTATGCCTAACCCCAAAACCCTAAGCCCTAAACCCTAAGCCCAAAACCCTAAACCCTAAGCCCTAAACCCTAAGCCCTAAAACCTAGGCCCCCGCAGCACACAAACCCAGAATCCCTGAGCTCTTAACCCTGAACCCTACATAGGGGGTACCTTTAAAGGGGGATATAAGGGGTCATACAGGGGGTTATATTTTGGTTATATTAGGGTCATATTGGGGTCACTTATAATGGGTGTAATATTAAGGTTATATTGAGGTTGTATTAGGGTTGTTTCTTGGACTATATAGGGATAATGGAAAAAAGAATGGAAACTACCATTTGGAGTTTAGGGTTTAGGGGTTTTGGGATTTAGGGTTTAAGGAGCTACCCCGAGACCTGCAAAGTCCAGCCTGCCGCAGGTGAACAGCAACCAGCTGCTGCCTAAGCATTGGCTATCTTGAAGCTGAGTATCGGAACTACCTTACAGTATGGAGGTTACAAACGGGCTGGATAGGTTTATTGCAGCCGAAATGAAGCCAATCTGGTGTTTAGTGAATGTCTATACAAACCACCAGGTGGGTTAAGGTTGGGTGTGGTAGATTCAATTCGCCCTGCCAAGAACTTAGGGTTATGGATTCGATGCTAGCGCGGCGAGATACACTTGTCCAAGCTCTGTACATAACAAAGCCCCGAGTCAACAGCTGTCAGAAGGATGATACGTCACAGCTTCTCACGCCTTGGGTGAAAGTTGTTGTCATCATTGCGCTGGCCTTTGCTCTCTGCCAGAAACCTGTATCTTTGAAGCCCCAAACCATAGGTTTTAGCGACCCTTAACCCCATATAAACTCGCGAAGCTGCGAATTCAAACCTGGCTCCAGTTTGCGCGGCATTGAGGACGGCTTCAGGCGGAAGGTGCTTTTTTTTGGATTTCCTAGAGAAGGACTATAACATGTTGGGGTCTGTATTGGGGTCCCCATGTTAATGAAGCTGAAGCTGCCAGGTACAGGCATGTGGTTGGATACGTCACGTGCAGGATGTGCGCACTCGAAGAATAATATGCAACCTCATACCTGAATACCACATGAAGAGCCAACCAAGCACAGCGATACCCGAAGCCAAGAAACTCGATAAACACATACCAAGTTGATTCCGAGAAAAACCCTAAGCCCTTAACCCTAAGCCAAGAAAGACTAGAATCTTAGTGAAGCCTCTTCCATGAGTCTCCCTTGTTAAGCCCGGAATACGGTCATCCTAGGTGAGGGGAGTACACAACAACAGCCCTCATCTTTAGCCACCCTGAACCCTTTCTTTGACTGTACCGGTTTAGCGTTTAGGGAATAGGGTTTGTCTCAAGACTAGACCCTACATATACAACTGAATACCCCTTGAAAATGGCACCCATATTTTTGGAAACGCTAAACCCCTAGATCTCTAAGAAGATGCAACGTGGACTCCATCTTTCTGGCTAGGGCCCAGCTGAAACATTACCATCGGTCCTCTCGCTTTAGGGTTTAGAGTTTAGGGTGTCTAGTCTAGTTCCTCTGACAGCCTGTAGAGCAGAATGCTGTTCTGGAGTGAACCTGACCCAAAGCGGGCTGCTGTAAACGAACTTAAGGTAAGCTGGATGGCACTCTTGATAAGTTCCTTAACAGCAACCCGGCAAATCCCAAATTGGCCAGCAAGGCAAGCACACTTTGTTCACATCAACTGCTATAGCCCGCCTTAAGTAGATAGAATATGGCTCTGGGTATATTATAATAAGATCCCATATACCCCATATTCTATCTACTTGAGGGTGACTATAAGTATTTTGACAGCCCACACAGAAGTGCTGAAGGCTACACCAAGCAGCCCTGCTGACAAGAAACAGAAGGCAACAACAAGGTCTTAAAACACAGGCCTCAATTATTGTGCACCTAGTGTCCCCTAAGAAATGACCGAAAAACAACAAAACCAGGGCCCTACAGAAGGGACCCCAATCTTTGCCCCGTAACCCTAAACCCTCAACCCTATAAACCCTGAACCCATCCACATGCAGCGAGTTTGGATGAGATGCGCTTGGAACTCCTTCGGAACCTTCAGAGAAAGGCTACCGCTCTAGGGCTTAATGGCGGTAGGGGGTTTAGGGTTTAGGGCTTCCAAGGATTGGGGTGTACTATCATTTAATCCCAGTTTCCTTTTTCATGTTCGGTGTTTTTCCATTTGATTCTCCACCATTGGGGAAATGTCCCAAAACCCCAAACCTTGCATATCTCTCGAACCCCCTCACTTGAAGGGACCATAATAGCGGTATGTATTTAGGCCCTGCAGTTCATGTAGCCTAGTTCCTTTGGCTGTCCGTACTCAAACCATGGAGCTCAGGAACAATTGAGAGCATATGAGCTATAGTCTAAACTCCGAGTATCCCCCTTAATAAGCCCTATAATCGTCCCCTATATAATCCCCTATATAACCCCCTTTAAGGAGTTTAGACTATAGGTCATATAAATAGGAGTTTGGGGGTGTTAAGGGTTTGGGGTGATGCTTTACTATAGCAAGAATTATCCTTAGGTTGGAACCAACATGACGTGAGCATCAGTGGAGATTCCTGACATGCATGGCTTCCATTGAAACTCTTGCAACGAGTATCAGTCGGGCGCCCAGCCAGCTCCAAACCCCCAAGCCAGACGCATCATACAGAAGCCGTACCGCAGGGCCCTGAATAAGCAAAATTGGGTTTGGGAATATGCTTACATGTATGTACATATACATGGACCAAATGTATGCATGTACTGACTGGTTTACATGCGCACACAATCATGGTCATTAAAGAAATATACAGCAATACCGCTGGCAATAGCATTCAGGTTTCCACATTGTGGAAGTCCCTGCTTTGCAAATCCTAGGCCAAGCTTTGGGACCTCATTTTTCTGTACAGGAAGAACCATAAATCAGGGGTCCTTTTTGCTGGTAACGATTCTTCCGATAACCTGCAGATGATAGAATGTGTTGGGGTCTTTTCTTGGCCCCCAAGGATGAAAATACCCACATGAAGAAGCAATGAATAGCCAGAACCGTGCCAGCATAATTAGCTCAACCCGCACCAACGTCTTGAGCATCAGCAGCAGTCCCTGCTAGCCAAACACCGAGCCACGCCAACATCATGAGCATCAGCCGTAGTCCCTGCTCAAAAAAATAACCGAGCCACCGCAGCATCATGGGCATCAGCTGCCGTCCTGCTACATGAAGCCCCCAAGCCACGCCAGCATCATGAGCATCAGCCGCCGTCCTCGCTACACAAAACCCCAAGCCACGCCAGCATCATGAGCATCAGCCGCCGTCCCTGCTACACAAAACCCCAAGCCGCGCCAGCATCATGAGCATCAGCCGCAGTCCTCGCTACACAAACCCCCCACGCCACGCCAGCATCATGAGCATCAGCCGCCGTCCCTGCTACATAAAGCCCCAAGCCACGCCAGCATCATGAGCATCAGCCGCAGTCCCTGCTACACAAACCCCCAAGCCACGCCAGCATCATGA
>CAJNIZ010005342.1:0-19610 GCA_905231905.1 Symbiodinium pilosum
GGGGTGCCGACTGTTGCCAATGCCAGATCATTCATTTTGTGCAACCTCGAATATCCAACTTTTTCAGAGCCCGAATCCTCTATACCCGTGAAACGCTAAAGCCCTGAACGCAAAGACCAATTGGATTTCACAGGCGCCTCACTGGCACGAGTTCGGACCACAGCCTCGATAGCTTGCTCTACCGACCGTGTAAAGGGTTTTCAGGAATACACAGTAGTTTCCATAAATAGGGGGACCCCAACACAAACGCCAAAACACTGCAATCCTTGCAATGGGTAACCCCAAAAAGGTTGAAGGTTCAGCCCAAGCACAACATCTCTTGCGGACGCAACCCACAAAAGGCATGGATTTATGTTGGAAACTCCCCTGTCGTAAGTTATGAGTAGTTAGCTCCGTCCGACAATCTGACTCAAGCCTTTTCGCACCGAAACAAGGTATCCACGTAGGCATCATCAAGACAGGTTGCAAGGCCATCAGAATCGGTGTACGGCAGCGCTTCATTATCGATTAGCACCGCAGCACGCGGAGCCCTCAGCGTCCAAATTTGATTTGACGTGCCTGTAGTGGCTTGGGTCATACTATCGCTTTACACTCAAGACAACAGCACGTCTCAAGCTTCAAGGCTACGACGGGCTACCACAGAAGGTAAGTGTACACTAACCTTCTTCATACCTGCACCTGGGCAATAGCTTGTCTGAATACACAGCATAGTCAACTGGTTGCATGCGAAATTGTGGGGCCCACTGTCCGACCCCAAAATACGTTTATCATTGATATGGGGGTTTCCCAAAATTAGGGGTAGCCTTTTGGGGGTCCTTACAATAGGGGCTACATTTTGGGGGGCTCTATATTGGGGTCCCCCTATTTTAGGAAACTACCATATCAAGACTCCCCAGCAAAATCAAGTTTTTGCTTGCGAAAATCTGCGAACCTACAACTTTTTGCTGACGGAGCTCATTGAAGGATGGTAGTGGTGCCCTGGTGCGTGGTACCTGCGTCGCATCACGGAAGCGCTTCAGGAATTGAGGCTTTGGCGTTGGTGATACTGGGTTATTGCCAAGGAAGTTAAGCTAAGTTGCTCACTACATACCACATTATGGTAACTTAGTTAAAGTTCCTTAACAGCAACCCAGGATATCCACTGCTCCAGGCAACAACATGAACTCCTCCACAACTTGTTGTAAGGAGTCTTTCTGCCCCCCAGTTTCATCCATTCATTGTCAGCCTGACTAGGCTTGCATATCCCTATACAACTCCGGAGTTAGCCCCTATGTCCCCTTGAAAGAAACGTGAAAACCCGAATCACGGGTTCCAGGGTACCCCTGGAAGGTTTCCCCGACATGGCTTGTAAATGTAGCCCTGTCCCAAGACCCGGGGATACAACCTAGGGGTACCAGCCTGAAACCCTTGACGAAAGCTAGACCCTAAACCCCTAAACCCCTAAACCCCAGAACCTAATTCCTTCAAAACCCAAAACCTAAACCCCTGAAGCCCCATATGACAACCCGTCCTGGGCTCTTTCGGAACATGTCCTCGGAAAGTTCCCTGGGGCATGACCGGCTCCTGCTTTGGGGGATTGAGGGTTTGAGGTTTAGAGTTCGGGGAACAGAACGAATTGGCTAACCCCAACTTGGGTAACCCCAACACCCAAGAATAAGAACCCTGTACCTGCATGCGTCATGTGATAGTGGTCTCTAATTTTGGGGTAGGATTACCAAAGCCCTGCACTGTTCAAGGGCTTTTAGAAAATGAAAGGTATGAAGGGATTCAATGGAAGAAACAAGCATCCAAGAGGATTCTGAAGTTTCCCAGAAAGCCCAGTGTCCCTTGATTAGGGAATATACCCTAAATGATACTAGGATGACTAATATGATTCAAGGTAGATTCCTCACTTCTGAGATATTGGGCGTTCTGTGTTCCTTTGGTTGTGAGAAGCTACCAGGCACCAGTCCTTTCAACTCTCGCGCTCTGAAACATGTAACAGGAATCATACCTCCGTTTTCGGACTCTCAACACGGGAATGCTGCTTCGAAAACAGTCCGCTAGAAAAGATGGGGGCGCTATGCTATAAACTTCGATTCCCAGGAAAATCTAAGGTCATGCCAGCAGGCCGCCTGGTCCAGAACATCCTTCACGCGGAAAGCCGCGAAAGCTTCATCTGAAGGCATCACACCCATCGACCTGGTGAGAAGTTTTCTTTGCTTTTAGAAGGGTGCGGTCCGGTCTCTCTACAGCCCAGGCTGAGGAACGTTCATCTTCCAGGATTTGGAGTTCTAAGTAGGGGACAAGCACCAAAACATTGCTCAATCCAGCAGCTTTGAGTGCTAGCGGTAAAAAGGGAGCCCTATATAGCTTGATGAATAAATATACTTTATGTCATACACAGGGTCCTAACATAGTTTATATTGGGCTGCGGGAATGTAACAAGTCAACATGAGTCGCCGGCGGTGGTGCTGGAGCAGATGGTGCAGCCTTCGCACATTCCAGTTGCAACCAAGAGAGCAACGCTCAAGAATGAGTCTGGCAACAGTCTTCCTGAGTCTTACCTCTATTACAAGAAGGAATTGATGAAGATTTCGCTCCTTACTTGTTGTCCCTTCGTGACTTCCAATGATACAACCGTTTCCATGTTCTTTTGCTTTCCTCCATCCCGTGCAAAACTGAAGTATGTAGTCTGTCTGAGTGTCCAGAGACCTCCTCAGACGGCCCATAACAAAGGCCCACAAGACACAAACAACATTTGGAAACTGGGATTCAAAAAACAAACTTAACCCTAAACCCTAAACTCCTTGGGCTTACATTGTGTTAGTCGGCAGGAACTGCCAATCAACAAGTCTGGCATGAAGGACCTGCCTCAGCAGGTGGCATATGTCCTGGGCCATTCTTGGAGTTCAGGGTTTGGGGTTTAGGGATTGGGGTTTAGGGTTTAGGGTTAGGATTTGAGGCTTCTTGTAGCATTGCTCATATTCTGTACACACTCGACACCGTAGACATTGTCGCAATGGTCATAGAAGCAGCTTGAAAGCCCGTGCGTGAAAACCCAAACCTAACCAATCTTGATTCAAATATGGAATCTAATTGCTCACAGAAATACAAAACTTTCTTCAACAATGTCCCTAGGTCTTGGACTCAGATCTCGAACTTCGGGAGCTTCAGAAAATGAGACTCGCCGAGCTTGGCGCTGAGGATCTTGCACTGCCTTAGTTGCTAGCATACTTGCACAGCCAAGGGCTTATAACAAAATCTTTTGTATTGGGGGCACCTGATCACGGACTGAATGTCATTCTGCACTGTTGCATCCAGTAGGACCACACCTTTTCAAGAATGCAGCCCAGAATTGCTTGTTTCTGAGGGATCAATGAAAAAGTGAAGCCTCCTGGTAGTGCTGCAGAATTTCAAGTCAAAAAATACGGCTGGGCCCTGTGAAGCTGCTATGGAAAGCAGAATAGGCAGCATCGAGGTGTAAACAAAATACGTGGATGATGCCCATGCGCCCTGGACTCTTGCAAAATCTGCCCTGGTTTAAAATGACTATACCACCCACACAGCACACAATCCAATAGCAAACCTGAAGCAAAGCTAAATTCTCAACCCTTTCTGACCAAGCGGCCAGGGATTCGCGCCTCAAAGATGACCTGGGGAATGAACGCGGGAGTTGATCAAGAAAGGTGTCTTGGGCACCCAGAGGAGAACGTGGACATTGTCAAATGAGAAAAGCACGCCTAGTGAAGATAAAGAGAACTCAAGAACATGTGAGCTATAGTCTAAACTCCAAGTATCCCCCTCAATAAGCCCTACGGTAGTCCCCTATATAATCCCCTATATAACTCACCTTGACGGAGTTTAGACTATAGCTCATGTGGCACCATGATCTCCTCAGTCCCCATTGGAAAAAAAACAGCTGACGCGTGCAAACCTACATTACTCATTCAGGTGCTCATATTGCTGGACACCCAGACAAAACAGCATAAGCTCAAAAACCCAACACCACTCAGAATCCCAAACTGAAGCCCTAAACAAGGCAGACCTCAACACCACACCGTAAACCAAAGCTCTACACCCTAACCTAAGCTCCAAGCCTTTAAACCTGAAGTCCGGAATGATAGGCCTCAAACCCTTCGTTCGAAACCCACGTCCCTAATTTTCATGATTCAGTGGTCCTTTTTGGGGCCCCCTTGATGAAGATTTGTATGTGGTGCTGGAGCCCCCTTAAGGCAGGCACAGAAATCACATGTAGCCTCCACAGAACCCATTCCCCTTTCAAGGACCTACACCCGTACCGCACAGAAATCCCATAATATAACCCCCACATGAACCTAGATAGCCCTACTAAATAACCGTTTATCCCTTTGAAACGACTCACGTGGATGACCCTACTCCCCTTTCAAGGACTCAGACCCCAAAAGCCCTAAACTCGCACCTTGTCGACGACTGAGCCGGGAAAGCCCTGGGTGCCGAATGTCGCCGAGTTGTAGTCGAGCCACTCTTCGAAGGTAGCACCTACTAAGGGTTTAGGGTTTGGGGATTTAGGGTGTAGGGTTTAGAGGTTTAGGGTGTAGCGTTTAGGGCTTTAGGGCTTTAGGGGTTGAGGGGTTAAGGGGTGTAGGGGTTTACAGTCGTACCCACTTAGATGGCCTGGGAAGAAGCTACAAGGTTCGTAATCCTAAAACCCTAAATAAGTCCCTATAGTCCCCAAGTGGATAGAATATGGCTTTGGGTATAGTATAATAAAATCCTCATATACCCCATATTCTATCTACTTGACGGGGACTATAGCCTGAACACTATGGGAATGTCCTACCTTTAGAGTGTGGGGTATAGGATTTACGGGACTTAGTGAGGAGGTCAATAATTAGGATAACTAGGATTACAGTACGAATTAATAGAGGTTATTAACGTCCCCAGACCCTCCAACTAGGCTGTAGGAACCGCTTTGTTTGTACAAGAACGTAACAAGACCATACTTTTTGTGAAGCCCTCATACCCCTCAAATAACTGAAGAGATGGTACCTGACAAGCTCCAATTGAAAACTCACGATAGAAGATGCAGCGTTTGGATTGCAAAGTGTAGGGCTTTAGGGACTTCAGGGTTTTAGGGTTTAGGATTTGGGGTTTTGGGTTTGTTGTTGTCTGGCGCTTGAGGGTTAGATTTCAGGGGTAGGGCTGGGAGAACGTCCGTGTAGGAGTGAAGCAGCGGTTTGGAGAGTAAGTGTTTCTAGGGTTTAGGGATGGATCCTCACAGTAATCATAGTCCCTATAAAAGCCATTGTAGTAATTTCCATTTTCTTGTCTATTCCTAAACCCCAAACCCTACACCCTAAACCCCGAACCCATTCAGGGCTCAGTAGGGCGGCTCTTCGGATCTCAAGGAAGAACTGGAAATCCAAAAGTGAATGAAGGGGTTTAGGGTTTAGGGCTTGCACAAAGGATGGCGAGATCACTTCAGAAACACACACTCTACAGCAATCAGACTGACATTGGGATTTCATGCTCGGATCTGTAGGGGAAGCAGCTCAGACACGACAAGGAGCCCTGCATCAACTGTTTTCTCGTTGGAGAGTATTCGAGTAAGAGTGCTTGTAATCGATATGCTCAAAGCCTTGAGAACACACGAAGGTGATCCGAAATTTGCGCATCAAATGTCAAAGCTCAAGCCAAACTCTCCATTCGCAAGCTGTGGTACCAGCATGGACTTCTGTAAATGTCAGTACTGACGAGTGATTCAATACAGAGGGAGGCTACCTTGACTCTCAGCTACGACCTCAGAAATTTCTGACAGCCTCCATGGGCCGTGGACACAGCCACGAATGAATTGAAGAGCTTTCCTGGGCTGGCTTCAGGGCCTGGCTCTTCGAGAGCTTAGGGTTTAGAGTTTAGGGTTTAGGGTTTAGGGCTTAGGGTATGTTATGACTTCTTGTGCTACTGCATGTATCATCTGATACTGAAGGTCCACGCAAATCGCCAAGACAAGTTCGCGAAGACGCCGGCAAACATACCAACCTTTTTTCCCGACAACCAAGTTCCGAAACATGAAGGTTGAGGACTTAGGACTTATAGTCTCCTTAAGTACATAGAATATGGGGTATATGGGGATCTGATTATAATTTATAATATGCCCAAAGGCATAATTATTCTATCTACTTAAGGGGGACTACAGGATTGCCCTGCATGACCCACAGTCTTCCAAAATCAAAAACCTCGTTCATACACTCACCAATATATCTACAACCCGTGTATCACTCACCCAAGCCAGAATTGAAGCCTACATCACATCCGACCAGTTTCAAGACTGTTGACGGTCTTGGCCTCAGCTGTTATTGACGGTTGGGGGCTTTGTAGCACCTGGTGTTGCATGCTTAGGGAAACATGCCACAAAATGAAGATCCACGCCTACAGACTCGCATGTGCTTCACAAGATCATGGGTTCCTTGTTATCATGCGGGCGCTCATCAAATCAGAACCCTAATTTGGAAAACGCTTATGGGAGGAAACATAACCGGGCTTTTTGTTTTTGGGCCGTGAGAACGCGCTGAAAGCATATGAACATTCTGAGGGGAGACTATTCCTAATTTGGGATCATCTTATCATGCCATACATCACCAAACCCTAAACCCCAAACCCTAAACCCCACCAAACCCCAAACCCTAACTCAAGGCTTGCCAAGATACGCTTCTATCAGATTCCCCACCGAGTCTGCCATCACCAGAAGCATCCCCGGGCGAAAAACGCTGCACGCCCTGCTTCGTAGGGCAGAGGGTTAAGGCTGCTTTGGGTTTTGTTTTTTTATCGGGCCTTTTCCTGCTTTAGGGTTTAGGGTTCAGGGTGCAGGGTTTAGGGTTTGGGGCAGCAGGTGTCTAGGTGGGGATAGCATGGGATCCTGCTACGCGCGTGCAGGAAAACTCGAACACGACAAGAGATAACGGAGCTTGTATAGGTCCAAATGTGATGCTGCAAATCCACAATGACTTCCAGAATGTTGCTGCTCCATGACATTTCTAACAAGGCTGCCATTCTTGTCATCTCTTTTTGCTGCTTCCTGCGTCCGAGTTGCCTGTGATGCCACCGACGATGTGGAGGCGATTGATGCTCGTCTGGGTCGAGCACTAGAGCCTGTAGCCCGCTGTTGCGAAGTGCCACTACCGGGGAATGCCACGCTTACCTGGCCAGCACACAGACATGGTGCCACTACTACTGCGACTTTTGAACTCATGCTGCATATCCTCCCCAGCAACTGTACTCATATCGCCTTTAGGGGTCAAGGCAGAAGGGGCGCAAGGCGCCTGCACATCATTGCTTGGAGCTTTCGCTCTACACGTTCACGATTTTGGCTGTGTAGTAATTACTACCCTCCCCCGGCCTAACAGGAAGAGAAAAGATGTGATGAGAAACAAACGGCACAAGTCTGTCATGTAGTATCTACACGCATGTGTTGCCTCTGAAAGATTTGGGTTACCCAAACCCCTAAATGAAGATCCCTGAACTATCACATAACTACAATATGGCCCTAGTTGTAGAGGGTCAGGGCAAAGAAGCTAAACTCCAAAACCCTAAGCCACTAAACCCTTAACACGAAACCCCTAGACCCTGAATCCTCATGGGAATATCAAGCTATGGCCGAATCCTCATGGAAATATCAAGCTATGGCCTCAAGCCAACGAGCCCACTGAGAGGCCAAATTGGCCTGGCGTCGCCAAGCAGGGTTTTGGGTTTAGGGGTTTAGGGGTGGAGGGCTTAAAGTTTAGGACTTGGGGCTTAAGGATTTTTTATCAATTTGCTCCCCGGATTTCAACGGTGCAGAATTTCTGGATTCAGGTTCAGGGTTTATTGATTCGTCTTCAGCGTTTGGGGAAGGGCTTGGGGTCAGGGATTTCAATGTCATCTGGACATTCAGGTTGAGGGTTCGGGGTGTGCACTCAGGTCCTCGGTGTAGAGCGAACAGGGAGGAAAGGGAACGGCATTTCCCCGGAACAAAAATTTGAACCCCCAAAAAAAGTCCTGGAATGACTATATAATGCAATTTTACGAGGTGCCCATGTATGGTTACATGGTATCTGGGGTGGATAATTCTGCGTTGTTTAGGGCTGTTGCGTGGTTACATATAATCGTCGATCCTTTTGCTCCTGTTTTTCCTCCAGCTTCAGTCCTTACAACCATATGTTGTTATTCATTCTACCGCCGATGCAAACGTATTGCCGCAATGTGCAAGTGCCCTCATCACGTTTTGTTGGAAGTCGCAGTAAGGCACATCAGATAGCATTCCTGACAAAAAGGCACCCCAAATAGAGACCACGACTTCCCTGTGTCCATAAGCTCAACTACACAGCCCAATCACCTTGGTTTCTGGCAACCCTGACGGCATACATGCCCATACACGGTCCTTGAGGGACCTCAACAGAAGCAACAATAATGATATGAGTAATGACAACGGAAATTATCCTGGTAGTAAAGGAACATACAGACACATACAAGCCTTACCGTGGTTTAGGATTCAGGCTTTGGCCTTAAGGGCTTCTCGATGGGGGTTGTACACTGCCGAAGCCTCGGGACATGCCAAAAATCAATGGCATTGATCCCGCTCAACGGCAACCATGATCCAGATGACTTGATCTGAGTTACGCCCCATGGCAGCAGTAGCGGAACAAAAGGAATACATAGAGACCTTGACATAGTGTCCATTATTCCTCATGGTTTTAATGTCAGTGGACCCTAAAATATTACCCCAGAAAGCCTCAACTAGATGGGAGTTCACTCTCCCTGCACGCTGTGGGATCAAGGGCTGAACATCTAAGGAATCTGAAGGTTTTTTGTTGCCTAGGGTGGGAGGTTTTTTTTTGCGGAATGTCTCGGGGATTGTCGAAGTACCGCTAAAGAGCCAAAGATCACCGAACAATAGCCCCGAACCTCTTCAAGGGCTGTTGGCTCCGTCGCATGCCTCGGAAATGATCAATCCCCTTCAGAGTAAACAACCCCCAGGCCCCTACTACTATCAATCACCCTATCGTGTAAGGATACGAGACACCGCAGAAATATTTATTTTAATGCTGATGCGAAAAATCAGCCTCAAATGCGTCTCCTCCTCTAGCGTGTAGTACTGATGACTTCTTTTAATAACTCGAATGTTTCGTGGAACACGTTTGAATCTCGCGGTTATGGGAACATCGTGATGGTTTGGCAACAGTCTGTAGCGGTGCATGGCTGTGAAATAGAAACAGCACAAAGAGTACCCTAAATCACCAATGAATTCGGAGTGGATTTCGCCACATCTAAACCTGCATGTGCCTAGCTAGAACAATGACAGCTGTGCTACTGAAGCCCACCAAAAAAAAGGAGTCCAAACTCTGAACTCTTGACAAATAATTAACACGTGAAGCCCGAACATTAAGCCCTGATGTTGAGCCAGGATGCGAGGCTCGAACACATGGCGCTGATTTTGGTGCCATATGGAATTTCAAAACATGATCTAAACTTCCTCGTGCTTGCCAAAGATCATATTGCTGTCCCCCATAAGGGACCCAAAATGTTGAGGAGTTTCGGAAAATCTCGGCAGGGTCGCAGTTGCAGCATATGAAGACAAACAGACTTTGCTTGTGTAATGTCTATTTCATAGATTCACCTGTTCCCGGATGCTCTATGCTTCAGAGCCTAGAAGAAGTCTGAGTTTTGAGGTTGGGGTATAAGGTTTACGGACGGTAGGAAACACAAAGTTTCTTTTATGCTGTGTGAGAAACAGCTGCGGTAATTGACGCACATCTTTGCCTTTGAGAGCTATTACATCTAAGGGTAACCTCAAAGCGGAGTGCAATGGTATGTAATGTCCAAGCTGTTGAATCTTTTGCCCACATTTCCGCCCGTGCCCAGGCAGTCCCCTTCCCAGCAAATGAAAGCAAAATAAAAATGCTTCAAACCCTGCTGACGCATCTTCTGCTAGCCAAATTGCATGAGGCGCGACTTTTGCAATTTGCGCGTAACATGTCCACACGCCTTTCGAGTTTTTGCGACTTTATTGCTCTTGGGGCTCTTGATGAATCGGCCATCCTTTTGGCTCTGGGTTTGGGCAGCCATAAAGCACCAAATCAATTCAACGGTTGAGGGTTTCCGGGCTCAGGGTTGGAGTTCAAAATTGAGGTTTGAGGGAGATTGGACACGTACGCGTGGCTTTTAAAGGAACGAAAATGAGGTTGAATTTTAGATTTTGAGGAAAGGCTTAGGGCTTGCAAAATCTAAGGGCGACTTGGAGGTTCCAAATATGTATCATCAAAGGGTTCCTTTGTGGGGACTTATCGGCCACGCTACGTCCCAGGCAGACCCTTAGAGCATGTAGGGGTTGCACGTGGGAAAAGGTGTTCCGGCTCAGAATTCTGTAGTGGGCTTTAGGACTGCAAGCCCTTTTCCAGCAAAATAAGCAACTTACTTGTTGTCGCGGTAGGGACGTACGCAAGGATGACGACCAGGTGTCAGAAGCGAATCTACCCCCATCATTATGCTACTCAGCTGCTTCTTGCTGGGTTCAAGGATTTTGGACGCGGGACCCAAAACTTGGGGTGTGAAGCCTGTCTGCGACCGCTCCGCTTCCCGTATTATTAAAAAATTCAACCTCACAAGTCTGCGAAATCAAACTTTCTGTGTAAAATTGGTATAAGATATGACAAGTTCGTCATATTATGGCAGGCACTTGGAGTCGATACTTACAGCAATATCAACACCAATGAACAGACAAACAAAAAAATCTGGCGCAAGCCCCAACGCTCGAAACATACCTCCCAAAACGGGACCCGGGAAGTAAATTATCTATCATGGGCATCGTCTAAAATTTCTGAAGTAAAAACTGGATACGGGTAGCTAAAATCAAATGGAAATCGGACCCTAGAGGGGTTTTAGAAATGCCAACCTCACTGAGAACGACCCTATATACTCGGGTCAATAGAGTGGGCTTGGGTAACCAAACATAATCTCCCTATCAGTAAAGACCTAAACTATTGGAATAAGGTTTAGGACAATTACTTGGGGCAGTACCTTATCCATAAGACTTATATAACATGAATATCCCAAAATGTAAAAATAGATATAAGTATGCATATTTATGTAACCCTCCTCACCCCGCCCCTCCCTCCCAAAAGCCATACATATACCCCTTACATTTCCATTGCAAGGTCCCTGCCCTTGTCTCCGCAAAAAGAAAAGCCTGAAAAAGTGCCAACATTCCCCATGCATGACTTGACAACATTGCTCATGCACCATTGTAACTATTTATCACTTGGGATCACGACATACCCTTATATATATATATCCCTCCGTTCACGTATAACCCATATTGTTTTGCCCAATACATCACGACACTACATATGTGCCAGTGCTCAAAACTGAACATGAAATTAAGCCATAATGGTCAGTGCGGCTGAAAAGTGCAGTCGTTGCACCACCAAGATCGAAAAACTCTTGGCGGGCTCGATCTCTTGTTACCGTGACTGTTTAAAGGGGCATGTAGGGGTATATGTGGATGTGTGGTGACATACATGGATATCTCAAGGTTATGACATTATGCAGATATACACAGGGTTATGGGTGGCCATCATGACATGAAAGAGAGATGTAAAGAAAGGCCGCAACCGCCGACGCATAGGCGCCTTTTTTTGTCCATGGAATGGGTTGTCATTTGTCCAAGCGGAACTGGGCATTCGCCAAAATCATGATCCTGTAGTGCATGCAAGATCCTAGTACAATGTGAGAATACCTCACTTTCTTGAGAAGAAGCCCCACAGTCTTTTCATAATCCCTATAAATTCCGAGGGTGCCCGTCAAGACGTACAGGAATTCCTGATTTTGGCCTGCCCCTGTTGCATGACACAAGCATCGCCCAAACTTCTCACACACTGGGTTAACATGGCTTGAATCAGGAGCTACATTGCACGCCTCGAGGGTCTGATGAATTCTCATCGCGGAAGCGGCAGCGATGCCTGTAATTTTGCAAAAGTAGGGGTCCAGAAAGACGGAGAGCTTCTTGGCGCCGAGGGTGCAGGGTCCAAGGTTTAGGATTTCAGGGTTGAGAGCTTAGTGTTTTAGAACTGAAGGCCGAAGGGGCTTTGGCTAATTCAGAAGACATTGCATTTGGGGCTCGCAAGACAATTTCCTGGAAGATAAGCACACTAGAAACGGGACAATGTGTGGCAACAAATGCAAATACGTCTTATCTTTCACAGATCTTGCGCAAGCAGGATCCAGGAAGGGAAACCAACAAGAAATGCACACCAGTAGAGGAAGTTTTGAAAAGAAAAACCCTCTCTTTGAAGTTATTGAATAATAAACTAGGGGGAGAGGGACCCCAATTTCCTAACTCGAATCATGCCTTGGAAGCTCGACCATGACTGTGACAAAAACAGACAAACGCATATTCACTAATCCAAAATATCAGAGACAGCCGAAGGTTTAAACTTTGACCTCCACTGATCCAATGAAACCTTAAGCGCTAAACCTTTAACCTTATCAGCCCAACATCCTACTCCCCTGCAACCCCTCATTTCAGACCTGTCTTCTGCTGAAGTGCTACAATCCGCAGCAAACAGTTCTATCTCCAAGCCAACTGAGACGAACGCTTTCCCCTCCTCATGTGGTACAGTGTCACGCAACGCAAGAATGTAGGAAAGGTTGGTGTCAACCCAAGTGAGAGGAACTCTTTACCCTCCATTTACATGCGAAAATTTTCACGAAATGCAAGAATGCAGGAAAAGCTGGCGATTCACCAGGTGAGAGGAGCTTGTTTCCCTCTTTCCACGTGCGAAAAAAATCATGCAATGCAGAATTGCAGGAAAGGTTGAGGACATGTTTCCCCTTCAGCCACATGCGGAAATGTCCTGTACTGCAAAAATGCTGCAGAGTTTGTTGCCTAAAGAACCTCAAACCCCCAAAACCTTGTAAACAAGGAATACACCTACGCACAACGATAGAGGTGGTTCTAAGTTGTGGAATTTCAGAAGCCACTTTAATAGGCCAAAAGAAATGCCCTAAGGCAGCTCAAGGGGTTTTTTTAATGACCAAAACATGCAGCTCAGCGGTTCCTTTGGTAAGATTCCCATCAAACATTTGGGACCCCAATCAAAACACATGCCGCAAAAACACAACCTCTGGGCTAAAAACACTTGGTAACATGTCTGCTGCACACACGTCGCACGCAAACAACTGCAAGTTAGCATCCGTCACAGGGATTGCTCAAGCTATTTTCTGTAGCTTGCAGCTGAGACGGAAGCGCAAAAATGTGGAGATCTGATAAGCACCTTCCAGCAAAGCCTTGGCAGCTGCCACCCCAGCCGCTCTGGCCGCCTTTTCGGCCGCGCGGCGCTGGTGCTCCTTCTCTTGCTTCTGGCGTACCATTGTCACATGGCATCTCTGTGGGCCGAGATGCCGTTTGCGCGCAGCCGGAATGCCCGCTACCGGCTCCCCAACCACATGAACCGCGGCACTGGAGGACGCCGGCGGCCGCGTCTTGCTTCGGCTGAGTCTCCCATGCCGGCACATTACACAGGGTGTCTGCTCCGAAAACGACTGGCTGTTCTTGCCGTCGTCGTTTCATGGCACGCCAGTCGCCCCAGCAATCAGAGTCCAAGTCCTCCATGGTTAGCTGGCGCACGGATGTTCGAGCTCAGAGATGGCTGCATGCGCACGGGTCAAGGCACACACACACACACACAGAGGCCGCAACTCTCCTTACAAGCCTCGCGTGGCAGCCCCGCCCTTAAATATAAGCCCGAGACCCGAAACCCCAGACCCGAAAACGCACTGCCTACAGACCTCGCCTACCAGCCCCGCCCTGAAACTAAGTCTTAAACTGGCAACCCTAGAGCCCAAAACTTTGAGGCGCTCCCGAAAGTCGAGACAACCCGGAAGACCCCTGAAACCGTAGCTTGGGCCCCACCTTGGCGCCAGGCTTCCCATCCCGCGCAAAGGAGATTGGCTCTCGAGCCAAGCATGCAGGGAACATGGAACTGCAGTCATTCAAAAAATGTTAACCTTCCTGCGGGTCAATGTTCGTCTTGTTCTAGGGCAGACAAATCTTACGTAGCAAAACAAATACAATGGTCTGGGACTACTACTACTACTACTACTACTACTACGACTACGATTATTACTACTGCTACTACTACTACTACGACGACTACTACTACTACTACTATTATTGCTACTCCGACCACTACCACTACCACTACCACTATGACTACCACTACCCCACGATATCCCACGATGACCTCCACTTACCACTACTACTTCAGCTGCTATCAGCACCATCACCAACACCACTACTACAACCCTGACCACCACTGCCACTACCATTACCATTGCCACTGCCACTACTACAACTACAAGAACTGCATGGTTGCTAGCTGGAAGCTTGGCCCAACCAAATCCTGCCGAACTAGCTTTTTACTCTCTGACGAGCTAAATGCTACCAATTATTCAAACAACTTTCAGCTGCTCGGGACCAGCCAAGGCTCTATGCAAAGCTTCGTAGATTCTGCACGCGTCTGAGAGTGACAGCCGGCGTTCAAAGCTTTTTGACCTCAGTTGAACTTTAAGAGCGTTCAGGGCTCAGGGTTCAATTTTGTTCAAACACAAACCTATCGCGCATACCATGAGGCAGCAACGGAAGCCTCTACAAAGCAGGAAGCACCAGCACAAATTGAACATACTCGCAAGAAGGGCTAGCAGAAACAATTCGGCAATACGCTCATGACAAAGGTCCTCCGTGAAACACCAAGCCAATCGGCAGCCCGGCAATGCTTCAAAACCATGACTATGAAAATTGAAACACAGGGCCGCTGGAAAAGCCGTTAATCTTGTCTAAGGGCTGCGGGAGCCCAATGTAGCTTAATTAAGGAATATACCTTAGATTGTACTAGGACCCTTGATATGCTTTCGGGTATATTCCTTAATGAAACTCTATTGGGCTCCCTGCGGGCTTATGGGGCCCGGAAGGCGACACACTTGCATGTACCAAAACTCTGGGCGGCATACTCTCTTTGCTCCTTCACGCAAATGACAGGACGCATCAGCAGTAAAAACCAAGATGGTAGTTTCCCTGAATAGGCGGACTCCAATGTAGACCCCAAAATATTATGAGCCTCAATACACAATACAGGGACCCCCAAAAAGGTACCTGGAGTGTTTTGACTCATGGATTTCCTCCTTCCCTCCGCCAAAAGCCTGCAATCACCAAGCTCACCTGCCCACCAAACTTACTGGCGTTAGTAGAGAGTATGGGAACATGTTAGAAAGGGATTATATAGGGATTGTATAGGAATCAGATATAGGTTATATAGACATTCTATTCACATGTTCCCTAAACCCTCAACCCTAACCCTGAACAGCGTCTAAGAAATCCATGCCTGCAGTCTTTGAATGGCCCAGTGGCGGAGGGCCAAAGCACGAATTTGCCGGGTCTGCCTGAGGCAGTCCTGGGTACAAAAAGCAAGTGTACTGGTTCTTGAGACATTTTCAGGCTCAAGAAGGTATGTAGGGATATATAAGGGTATATAGGGATATGTAGGGGTATATAGTTTGAACCAGGACTGTTTAGTGTTCCAGCCTTCCGCAGATCTTTGTTACGTGGTAGCAGTTTTTGGGAGTGCACAAAGTTCAAAGGCGTCATTGCTCAAAGAACCCATATCGCACCCATGCACCGGCCTTCTGTCTAGATGTAAGTTTGTTTGGTGCTACAAACCCTACACTCTAAACCGTACAACCCTAAACCCTAAACCCTAAACCAACCTCTTTAGTGTGGTGTAGGCTCCCAGTAATACCGTTTCAGTCTCACGCGTTTTGTTACTGTAAACATGATTGTCCAAATGTGGATTCGGAAGGATTGTTCCCTGAAGGCCAGGCATGCATAGGGTTTAGGGTTTAGGGTTTGGGGCTTAGGATTCAGGGTTTAGGGTTCAGGGTGTAGGGGGGGGGGTTTTGTGGACGTCGGCAATGTAACAGGGTTTTTTAGATACGGATTTCGTGGACTTGGAACATGCAAAGCTTGGAGAAACTGCATGTTGCGAGAGTTCTGCTTTTGCTGCCTCCACAAGACCTATGGGAATTTGTCAGAAACAGTACCCTCCCCCAAACAAGCATGAAAGCTGATATGGCCCCTTCAAGCTTCCATACTTGAAGATAACAAAGGAAAGTCAAAATGCTCTTTGATGAAGAACGCTTCAAGTTTTGAGTTTTGAAAAATGAAAAATGCAAACCACATGAGTAAAAGCATGAAACTTCATTTAGCCTGTTGCGGTTTCACCCGACAAAAAAAAACTCGACGCTTCGTAGACGTCATGGTCCCCCAACCACGCGCGAAGCCCGGCCCTTTCCGTTATCTGGAGACTTCCATCAAAAACATCAAAAAAGGCATCAAATACAGACCCCAATCAATTACAATCCTCATACCCCCAAAGCAGGACCCCTGCTTTTCAGAAACCCTTGTTGTCTAGTCGTTTTTTTGTTTGGCGGTTCTTGTTTTTGTGTTCTTTTCTGCTTGGTCAGGGGCATGTCTATTTTTGTTTGCTGTTTTGGGGTCCGTGTTGCTTTTTGCTGTTGGGGCAGGGAACGGGAGTTCACTCAATTACCGGCCTGCAACACTCAATGAAACAAAAAAACATCCCCAAAGAAAAAAGCGCTGCAGGCCAGAACATGCCCACCCTCTCCCCACGGGAAAGCTCCTTGTGGTCTGCTGCAATGTCTTCAGCTTGTGGACGGCATGCGGCACACACCTTGGCTGTTCCCGACAAAACGTTCCGAAACCTTTCCACGTTCCGACAAATTTTCCCTTGAGTGCGGACCCTCAGGCTGTTCGAGGGCATTCTTGAAGGGTACCTGAATAATCTATTTAAGTAGTGCTGCTGCCACTCCTTTTCTTCCTCCTCCTCTGGCCCTGGTCGATGAACTCCCTGAAGTTGCTTCATGGATTCATTCCTATTCCAGTCCTGCATGCCTGCTAACCACAGGAAGACAAACAGCCATCAAGTCACGTAAGCTCGACTGACGTTGTCTGGAAGTGCTCCAGCAGGAAAGTCAAAGAGCTGCGCATGCTCGGAACAGAACTTTTGCTTGCAGAAAAGGCATTCCTGCAAAATGCCGGATTTGGGCTTTAAGGCTCTTGGCATTTAAGGCTCTGGATTTTGGAACTGTAGGTTCATTATGGGAACAGAATACTCAGATTTGGAGAATGAAGTTGCCATCTGAAAACCAACATCCAAAACCCTGCAATTTTCTACACCTGTGGAGCCCTGCAAACGTTTTGGCCTGCAGAAACGCAAGAGTCTGGAGGAAGCGGTTGAAACCATCCTCAGCCTGTCGGGGCTCAATTCAACTACGCGAGATACATCGCTGATGTTGGGGTAACACATGCGCTGGCAA
Source organism: Symbiodinium pilosum (assembly GCA_905231905.1). Lineage (NCBI taxonomy): Eukaryota > Dinophyceae > Suessiales > Symbiodiniaceae > Symbiodinium > Symbiodinium pilosum. The sequence continues at coordinate 17,386 of CAJNIZ010005342.1, forward strand.
CAATAGAAACGTTTGGTGCACATGTTTAGAAAATGTACTACTCACAGTGATAATGGTAGCACTCACACTAACAGCAGTTGTTGGCTTGACACCCAAGAAAACGAATGAAAACGTTGCCAGAACCATAATTTTGCTTCCGGAATCCTATTTGGTTTGCCTCATTTGAAAACACATGAATTAAATTGGTGGGGTCAACGGTCAAATTGGCACACTGCGCCGTATGGCAAGCAGAACATTCTCTTCTCTTCGGCCAATTCATTGGCGCCACTGACTCCTCAGAGAAACTTCGCCACAGGATGTTGCTCCAATGAACAAAAACAGCACGCACTCCTGTCTGTCATCCTGTTGCAACCCAAAAGACAGCAAACACTGAAACCGTGTGCAACTCATGCCAAGGTTGTAAGACCATGCAAAATTTGCAAGGCAACAACATGGGAACTTGTCGCTCCCTTAGCCTGGTGCGAATTGCAAGGCAGGATGTGTTTCCATTCGGCAACTACAGAAACATTCATTAAAAAATGGAGAATACTCAACATTTTTCGATTGTACCGTGGAGCTCATGATAACTTGCGCCGCCAAGATTCCACAAGCTCCTGCAAATCCTCGCATAACCTGAAGCGGAATTTGCTTTGGATGCCAATTCTGCCGAGAAGCCTGAAGAACCAAGAAAGAAGACAAGAAGTTACAAGAAAAACACCAGTGAGTAAGTAAGCTAGGGTGTGTTCCGGCCCCCCGCAAAAGAGCAGATATCCTGTGCCCTTATATAACCTAGAAACTCTAGCACGACCTTTTTAGCATCTACACTCTAAGAAAGAGCATGTTATTGCTTCAACAAAAGGAACGCTAGCTAGGTGGCAGACCCAAAGGACAACAAGCAATGGGAGACGAGTTCAAAAATGGTGCATGTCGGACAGCGATTTCGAAGTTTAGCATCCCATGCGCAGACCTCGGAAGAACCCAAGACTTTTGCAGAATTTTCTGAGACGGGGTGTTCATTATGAAACCATGGTGTACGACATCTATGATTAAGCTGAATTTGAGTGATGCGAATATTGAGTTTCACCACTGATGCATCTAGAAACAACTCAATTCTCTTTTCTTGTTACTTGGACAGCCGAAAACTTATGCATACTCACGCACCAGAAGAAGAAGTACGATGTTCGATCCTTGCTGCTTCTAGAAAGAAGAATTTCCGTTTTTTGGCGTCAAAAGTCTATGGACACCACGAAGAGGTGGTTGGACGCTATTTCGGACGCTATCTGGGGTCTATTTTTACCGGGAATGCTTCATGCGGCGTGTTTGCAGCAGGATGTCATTTCTATTTTTTGCTCTGTGATTGGAATTGCAAGAATACCGTACGCTGCTGGACTGGAGCAGTTCAGCATCACGCTTAGAGCCACTGATGTTTGGTTTGCGAAAATCTTAAAATAGCACACTTGCTGCAGAACCTGTTTTTTCGACCGAAACTACGTATGAAGGCACCGATACCTTGACATATGGAACCACAGCCTTTCAAGAATTGTTGGCAAAACTCTTGCACCTAGAGTCTTAGCACACAGCAAACTCTTCCAGGCGGGTTGCAGTGCTCGTATGCATCAAAGTAAAAACAAATGTGCTTTTATTCCGTCCAAACCATTACATCTTCCATGCCCAGCCTCTGGTCTTACTTCCCAAGTTCGAAGTCTTCTTCTACAGAATATGCAATGTTTGGGTGTGCGACCCCCCATCGCAAATCGGATCAGAGTGCAGGGAAATTAATTCAATCTGCACAGTCCAGTAAATTATCCATGCATTGAATGCAATGTCAACGGCTCACTTTCGCGGAGTGGCTGCGAATTTTTGTGCAAAATCCCTTGTACGGGCCCTCAACATTTGAAACTCCAAAGAAATTTAGGTCTGTCGAGCAACTTCACGAAAAACAATTGCAAAAGAAATATTTACATTCTTAATCAACAATTTTTTCCATTTTGATAGAAATTAAACATTTTCAGAAAAAAATTGGTCACGACGTATTTTGACATTCTTCGATATGATTTTTGAAGCGTCTCTTCAGCTCACCCTTCGAAGCCTTCAATAATAGTAGCAGTAATAGCAATAATAATAGCAATAGTAATAGTAATAGTAATAGTAATAGTAATAGTAATAGTAATAGTAATAGTAATAGTCATAGTCATAGTCATAGTCATAGTCATAGTCATAGTAATAGTAATAGTTATAATAATAGT
>CAJNIZ010005343.1:0-19610 GCA_905231905.1 Symbiodinium pilosum
ACCCCGCTATCGGCGCTATCTGAGAATGTCTGACTAATAGCCGCCCCTAGAGAAAGGCTGTTTCGGGAAGATATGCGGTTTAAGGACATCTCTACAGCCTAGACAGGGGCGTTTAGGCCTGCTCAAGGTTAGCATTCCCCTTCAAGAGGGGTTAGGCATTAGAGGGCTTAGATATTCTCAACAGTAAGGGTCCTTTTGTTCTAGACCCTCTTGTGTTTGGATGGTGGCCATGAAAAGGACTTGAGGTAATTTGATGCAATTTGCGTGCGTAGAGAGGCCTTCATGTGTGGAAACACCCTTCAGCCGAGAGTCTTTGTGCTGCAAAGTAAGAAGCATATGCATGCTGGCCGTACTGTGTTGTGACATGCTTCAGGGTTGGCTCTTGATATTGATACGATCTATCATGACCTCTATTCTTCGACGCATCATGAGCATCATTATGATCGCGACTGTCCTAACCCCAAGCCAAAGCCCCAACCCCAAAACCAAAAATTCCCGAGCCCTGAACTCCCTAATCCATAAGCCCCTCACCTGGAAACCATGAAAACCCCAAGGCCCAAACCCTAAACCCTAAACCCTAATTTAAGGTACCCTAAAGGTCCGAGCGCAGCCACAGGACAGGTTGGACTTCGGCTGAAGTGTCTGCAGAATCCCAGCAATCTACCTCCGGGACGTTGTTAATCAGGTACCCTAGTACTGAAAGGTTTAGGGTTTAGGGTTTATGGTTCAGGGTTTAGGGTTTCCCCAAACCCCAATATTATATACTCCCTCCATAACACAAGACTATAGAACATAACATAATACAATACCTCTACCACAATGCAAAGGTAGATTTCAGGATGTAGGATTGAGGGGCTTGGGGCTCAATGTAGGATGCAGGGTCTGAGGGTTTAGATCAGCATGTAAGATTAAGAACTGAGGCTTAAAGAGTACCGTTGATGGACCGAACCCTGAATGACGTTACCTGCAGGTCTGGCTTTGAAATCCACAGTTGTCATCACCTCCCCCTGATAACAGACACACACCAACTCCTAAAAATGAGTAGTCCCTCAATCTATAATGGCATTATGTTGGGGGCTGATTATTAGGGGTTGGGGTGGTTTATCAAACCCTAAACCCTCAACCCTTAACCCTGTTGGGGGAGAGTTCGAGTAGCCCTCCAGGGTTGGGGATTTGAACCAATTTGAGCGCCCCAATTGAAACTACTGATGAAAGCTACGGGGTTAAGGGTTTAGGGTTTAGGGTCGAACTTAGCGTGCTAGATTACTGGAGTACGTACATTGGGTCGTGCAGAATTATCTCCATCAAGCCCGTCATTGTGAAGAATCTGAAGATTGCTGGCCGATGACTACTACTAGAGCATGTTTTCGCAAGAACTCAAAATGAAACAGCGAACCTGCTGTTGCTGCCACTCGAACTAAGATTTATCCTGCCCCTTCTCCTACAACAACACAGTCGAAATCGACGAAGGTAGACCAAAACAACGACAGCCGGCAATGTCAACACCGCCGCCGCCGCCGCCACCGCCACCGCCACTGGCACCGCCACCGCCACAAACGCCACCACCGCCACAGCACGATCACCACCATCACTACCACCACTTCACAACAACCGGTTCTGTTGCCATCACTACGCATCACTGCTACCGACACGTAGTACACCTTTTTCTGCCACCACTACCAGAGAAAGTAGGGTTATACAATGCAAGTCACGTAACAACGTGGGCATCTCGCAAAATGAAGCTCCTGCAATTAAATCTTACCTGCAAGGACCCGACAAGGTACACCCGGAGCTTCGACAAGCAACCCTAAATACAATCCCAAAAAGTGCTCCCACAGAACCCAAAAAATTCATAGGGCCGAAACTTAAATCCCAAAACCCAGAAGCCGCCCAGACTTCGAAAACTCTGAACTACACGGTCTAGTTCAGGGTTGAGGGTTCAGTAGAAATCCAAAACCATGCACCCCTTATCCTCCGAACCCCAACCGCGGAAACCCCTAAACCCCAAAAAGCCATCAACCCGAATCGCTGAATAGTAGCTTCTCTTTCCCTTACCCCTATAAAACCTCAAAAACCATATATTATCTTATTAACATATAGTAGTTTCCGTTTACTTCTCGATTATCCCTATATTAAATTGTGGCAATTGTTCTTACTATTACTATTACTATCTATTACTACAGTTGATACTAAAATCTTGCATGACCTCAGTATACTATAGTATCACAATTCCCATCACATAGGGGACTTGGGGTCATGCAGGATTCTTTGTATCCACCGTATGACCATATTCCTGTTACGAGTACTACTACTATTTCTATTTCCAGCAGAGGGCCTCATCCGTCTTGGCGGCCTCGCCGGCCTCCTCTTGTCGGCATCTCTCTGCAACCTCATAGCCTGGCACCAGCTGTTTATGGGGGACCCCACTGTTTTTCGTGCGTGCAGAACACAATGAGGATGATGCAGGATTTGTAGCACAGCTTAAAGGGTTTGCCGAGGAAATCTGCTTGGTTTATGGCTCACAAGGCTAGCATCGGGAACCTGAATATTTTTTGGGGGGAATGTACAGAGTTGTGTAAGCAGTATCTAGGACCAGCAACCATGGCAAAACTATTGAGTAGTGCTTTTTTGCTGGTTGAACCTAGTAAGATTATATTCCTTGTATAAAATACTATACTATAATACCCCAAAAGGAGGATATAATCTTACTCTATATTGGGTACCATAATATCCCCAAATAAAATACTACTCTATTGGGGTTCCCTTGCACAATGCAGGCAGCTGCAGTGCCAGGACATTTCGGGTGTACGTGTCAGCAGGGCTTCACAAGATAGCAAAGACTGCCTCGTTAACTGTAGAAAAGTAGCAAACACCTGGGAGTTCCCAACAATTGGACTCCATTTTGGTATCCCAAACAATGAGGTGCCGTAATATAATCTATAGCCAAAAGGGGCCCATAATTTTGAGAACAACCCATTTGCTTGCTGGCATGCGCCAACCGAAATCTCAGGTAAGGCGCATTTCGAGAGGAACTTCCTGTAGGCGCTCTCCCGAGTTTCGAAATCATCCTTGCCGAGCCGTTTTCCTATGAGCTATAGTCTAAATTCCCCCGTAATCATGGAGAATCAAATGGAAAAGAAAATGGAAAATGAAATTGAAACTGGGATTATATAAGGGATTAGAGGGGTTATAGTCTAAACTCCTAGTATCCCCTTAAAAACCCCATAGTAGTCCCTTATAAAATCCCCTATATAACCGCCCTTTAGGTTTAGACTACAGCTCATATGTACACCTGCAGATGCTACCGAGCCTGAATAGCAACCCATGCAATTCCGCAAAGCCATGACGACCCCCTAAACAACTTGGAACAATACTTGTACACTAAAACTCATGCACTACCCGTGACTCGATTTTCTCAGGCACCGGGATTAATGGCATGCTCAGACCTAGGTAGGCAAATTATTTTTGCAACACCAGGCTTCTGTGCAGTAGGGTTCCTAAGGCTGTGAGATCTCAGCGTTACCTATACTACCAATGGCGGGAGCCTACAAGACTTCCTGGCTGCAATTTGGGTTTGTCTGATGTACAAACCTTAAGAATGAGCAATATCATGTGGATGCCTATGATTTGAGGTACCCAACATCGTAATACAAGGAGTCTGGTACCGTAATCTTGGCAATGATTTAGGCCTCCACAGTACGCACTCCCCATTAAAAAAAAAAAAACACTTATAACCACAGATTCCACTTCATGGTCTGCATTCTTTTCCATCTGACTCTTCAGTAGTGTTGGGGGATGATACCCCTAAACCCTAACCCAACAGCCTAAACCCTAATCCCTAAACCCTAATCCCTAAACCCTAAACCACGTACGGGACCCCACCTTGTTGGCAGGATCCTGGATGATAGTCATGTGGACTACTGGCTTGCCGGAAAACCTCGAGTCAGATCAGGATTTTTGATTATAGGTTTCATGCGGCTAGACAGTGGCTATAACCCCTCTAACCCCTCATCAAATGGCATCCTTTAGTTTGGGAAACGCCCATGCTTTGTCAAGGGTTATGGTTCCCAACACGTGAGCATCCCTTCTTGGCTACAGGAGCCCATGTTTGCTACAGTCCCCGCTTCTCACAAACTAAACTTACCAGGGGTTAGTAGAAAATACGGGAATAGATCATGAAGGGATTACATAGGAAGTACATGCACATGTTCCCTACTAAGAACCAGCAAGTAAAGGGCATGGCATTTTGTTGGACAAGATGCAGCTGACTGTATTTCAATGCGATGCAGCGCCCTATGTCCACCCCAGCGTATTCAGGTTGCCCGCAGCAACCTATTTGCTGCCGGGACACGCTGCTTTGCCAAGCCTCATCCATGGCAGAAAGAATTCTATTCGTAGATCAAAACGCATGTATCAGCTGTTGCCAGTAGCGCTGCTTGCCTTGTGGGACAACAGGGAGCTAACTACAAATGGAGGATGAAAATGAGGATAGCGTTAATTTTTTTTACGACGCCATTGCTGCGGCTTCTGCTCGTGTTGTTGCTCCTGCTGCTTCACATGTTGCTGCCTATGCTCCTGCGCACGCGTTTGCTCTTGCGTCTTTTCCCCGCATCATCATGCTGCTGGAACAACGACTATGACGACTAGTGGTAGTCTTGCTTCTACTTTTTCTCGTTCTTCTGATGTTTCGTTGTGCAATTCACTCTTGCAAAGTGCTGGGTCGCGGACTGGATGCTGGCATGGGCGCGCTGTGCCACGTATCCGACCCCAAGCAGAGTAATCAGATGGCTCAGGACCTGGTAAAGGCCAAGGGCGAAGGGTTAAGCTACCATAATGGAGATTGGATCTTAAGGAGGCTGGGTTTTACAACGGGAGGCGTCCATGACAACCATCCTCAAGACTGGGGTACCTTGTGGCATCCAGGGATCCATGGGGATGAAAACGAGATGGCAGATGTGCTCGAAAAAACACATGGGTTTCAGTCGCCGCGGAAGTCGATGGGTATTAACGTAGCAGAAGCCATACACAAGTACAAAACCATTCCTCGGGGCTTGAAAAATTGTAGTGTGTGCTTTGTGGGTCGTGATGTGGGGGTAACTGTGGCAAAAGCATTTCCCAAATCATGATACCAAGTATGGACAACCTCCCAAACCCTACCTTATTGAATCCTTGACCATACTCCCAAGGCCCTGAACCCTCATGCCTTTTGCCTGATCCCTTAACCCTATAATGGACCCTAATTATGAAATCCTACCTACAGCCGAATCCCAAAATCCTAGCCCCAATACAGAAAGGCTATTACCTTGAGGGTCCAAGCACTCCAATAATGGAGTTTTAGGTTTTAGGGTTTAGGGTTTAGGGTTTAGGTTTTAGGGTTTAGGGTTTAGGGTTTAGGGTTTAGGTTTTAGGGTTTAGGGTTTAGGGTTTAGGGTTTTGAGGTACCAAAACCATGCAGCTTGTGGCAATTGGGAGCTGGCTCGTTACTTGGCTACTTGGACGGGTAGGGTTATCCCTTTGGTTGGCCCCCACCAATTGTGATCACGAACTATAGGTAATCATATTGAGCTACAGCCAACCTTACCCAAATTATCAATGGACATGGGCTCCTTCTTATAGGGAATATGTTAAGGAGTATACTAAACTACAAGACCACCCTTAATGGACCCTTGATAGCCCTAATATTGGCAGCAGCTCATATTGGAGTCCCTACATACTCCCATTGCATCACCATTACGGGGTTCGGGCCCAACCCAAGTTATCTCCAAACCCAAATCCGAACCTGAACCCTCATCCTTGAACCTTAAAACCTCGTCCCGTAACCTTAAACCCTAATCCCTGAACCCTAAAACCTAATCCCTAGAACCTAAAACCTAATCCCTAAAAACCTAATCCCTGAAAACCTAATCCCTAAAACCTAATCCCTAAAACCTTAACCCTCAACCCTAATCCCTAATCCCTAAAAGTAAACCCTTTATTACCTTTACCCCGTCATCCTAGAGGGAATGAGGCTCTGGCCATGCAAAAAGCCGAGGGCTCCCTCAGCCAATTGAAAAGCGTCCGCTCCACACAGCCGTGGCAAGTTGTGATATCCGACCTGAAAGGACTGGCGTTCAGGGTTCAGGGCTTACTTAGGGATTAGGGATATGGGTAGGGTTGGATTTTGGGTTCAGGGTTGTGATGCCCGACATGAAGCAAGATTGGCGTTCAGAGCTTACGGTTAAGGTTCTGCAAGGAGCCACCTTGGCGAAACTTGCAAGCTTGTTGGGACAGGGTTTAGGGTTTAATTAGGGTTTAGGGTTTAGGGCATTCCAGAAATGCACAGACTGCGTGAACTTCCACAAGCACAGTGAGTCTTTCAGGGCGCATGAGTATTTTCAGCAACCCCACCTACTTTCAGCTCTGTCCTTTAAGCACGTCTCTGTCCCAGAATTAACCAGACGATTTGGGCAACCCCAACCCCGATAAATCAGGACCCCATAACTTACTTACTCGTGTCTTATAACTATCACATGACAGTTACGGGGCCTGTGCTGGGGGTTGAGGTTACCAAATTCCACTGGGTAATAAAGTGAACCCATGATTAAAAACCCCCTTCCAATTGATAAGGATCATAACAGGGATCCGAATATCCAGGCCCTTAGAAGGAAGCCTAAACCCTAAGCACTAGTTTCCATTTTCTTTTCCATTCTCCCTATATAACCCCAATATATACCCAATGATTCCTACATAACCCCAATATATACCCTATAATCCCCACATAACCCCTATATATACCCTATAATCCCTACATAACCCCAACATATACCTATAATCCCTACATAACCCCTATGTAATCCATTCTCCAGGGACAATCGTAGGAGAATCCCGGGTCCGCCAGCATCTTGGCGATTTCGTATTCGGCCTGGCCCCGCGACGTAGGGCTTTGTACAGGATTGGGTTTAGGGTTTAGGGTTTGGGACCTTACGCTGAATTACCATGATACGAATATATAGCACATAATAGGCTGTCCGTATTATGTTGGTAGATAAACTTAAATTGCTTCACTTCTTAAAAGGAACCTAATCAATGAACCCCAACCCCTACACCCAGCCTACACTAGGGCTTCTAAATAGATCCTCGTTGGGTGCTCCACTGCAACTAGAACAAACCCCAACAATACCACATAGGAGCTATGCAAACCCTCAGCCCTGTTACAAGCGCATGGGTCTTGCGGTTTGTTGGTGGTGTACGCTGGGAATCGCGCTGCGTCGATTCCTTGCACACTTAGGCTGTTTGTGCAGTACCTCGCGTGCCTTGATGGAAGGGATCCATGGATCGAATGGAGCCTGAGCAGCAAATCATCACACGCCCCTCGACAAGGGGCGTGCCGAAGTCAAGGACTCTTCAATACATGAGCGCTCAGCTCTATCCATGGAATGTGCCGACAAAAAATGGTAAGGATCCTGACAAAGAACAAACAGGGCCATTAGTCTAAACAAGCACAGCGCACTACTCGCAATGATTCCATGATTTGCATGCAGTAGTCTGGCTAATCTGAGGTACGTAGCACCAACGCCTAAAATACCTGAAGCAGCGATACTCTGTAATTATCTCTCAAACAAACCAGGCGAGGTCGAGTGAGGACACTGTGACTTGGCCAGAACAGTACTGGCCCTAAACCTTAAAGCCTTAAATCGGAACCCTCAGCCCTGAACCCCTCGAAGGTAGCTTCAAATGCCAGGCTGCAGTGAAGGTCTGTTGGCGCTCCAATTCTGCCCAGGTAGTTGACCTGGTGACTTGGGGTTCCGAGAATTAGGTTTCCCTTTTTGGGGTCCCATAATACAGGTCAGAGTAGATTGGGATCTTTATTCGATTCCCCTCGTTTACGGCAACTAAAATTCGAAAGTCCTGACGGAAGGATAACGGACCATCTTACGCTCGTAGTGTAGAGGCCTATATTGTTCGAACATGGTTTTGGGCTGCATTCTATCTAGCTATTGATGGGTTATCAGAGTAATAACACTAGAAACCCAGACCCCTGATATCCAGATGCAACAATCTCAGAAGCTAGACCCCGAATCCTCAAGCCACAAAACCTGATTCCGCGAAATTGTAACAAACGCCAAAGAACCTAACACCTAAACCCTAAACTAATAAAGAAACCCTATAATATAATCGAATATTATATTACATATACATATATTGGGTACTGCCCCCCTCAGTAACAGTTGGATGATATTTCAAATATGGTTATATGTAGCCCTTAATGGGACCCCCAGTATAGACTGTTACTGGGTGGGGGCAGTACCCAATACATATACTGTTTGGGTAGCTTCTAATCTAAGCCCGGCCTCCTCAAATCCTATGGCCCCCAACCCCTGCCTAAACCATGAACCCTCAATCTTAAGCCCTTACAGCACACCCTAAACCCAAAACCCTAAACCCTTAACCCTAAACCCTAAACCCTAAATCCTGAACCATTAACCCTTAACCCTAAACCCTTAACCCTAAACCCTAAACCCCTAATGGCACAAACAGAAGCACCTTGAGCTCTTTCCACCCTGCATAGGGCCTCACAAAGATTGGGTTTAGGGCTTAGGGTTTTCGGGTGTGGGGTTTTAGGGTTTTAGGGTTTCAGGGTTTTAGGGTTTTAGGGTTTAGGGTTTAGGGTTTGGGGTTTTGGGGTTTTGGGGTGTAGGGTTTTCGGGTTTAGGGTTTTAGGGTTTAGGGTTTTAGGGTTTAGGGCGTTAGGGCCTTTAGGATTTGGAGCTCCGCACTCTCGCATGAGGGATTTCGAACTTTAGAAGCCTCTTTGGTGGATTCCGCGAGAAAACTGGAACTATTCTTTGGGATATGAAACCTTTGTTGCAACTAGATGCAGTTCGAAGTTCGAATGGTTGTCTGACTTTGCACTCATATCTATGATGACTACTTCGAGGAATAGCAATGATACTCATCATAACTAGCCCACATGAAAATACGAGTGGTGGTGGTATAGTCTAAGTCAAAGAATACATCATCAACACGCCAAGAGCTAGCAAAGGCAAAGCAGGAAATAGATCGTCATGCTTGAATCTTCCTATGTTTTGCCTTGTACTGTAGATGTCGTAAGGAGGGGGCTTGCCGGCACCAAGTAGTGTGGGACGCTATGGCAATGAGGCGTGCCAGGGAATTAGAAAGGATGATATGCGTTCCCATGAATCCGCAGCAACTCCCCAGTGGATTCCACATAAAAAACCAGGTTTGGCCCTGACTTTTCCGGAGTGTGGGTGGCCGGAGCATGCGCAAAGCCAAAAGAACAGCCAGTTCTCAAAATCAGCAGAAACGCAAAATGCACTGCAGAACGTGGGTCATGTGAAGAAGACAGCTTCCCAAATCGAGGCAGCGCCGCTCAGCGAATTTTCTGAAAATGCGGCCAAGCACACTGTAAAACGATGGTGAAGTGAAGAAAAGCACAGCGTGAAAAAAATAAGACGTATTTCTACTAGTAGTAGCAGTCGCAGTAGCAGTAGGAGTGATAGTAGCAGTAGCAGTAGAAATAGCAGCAGTAGCAGCAGTAGCAGCGGCAGCAGCAGCAAGAAAGAAGCAGCAGCAGCAGCAGCAGGAGTAGCAGTAGCAGTAGTAGTAGTAGTAGTAGTAGTAATAGTAGGAGTAGTATAGTAGTAGTAGTAGTAGTAGCAGCAGTAGTAGTAGTAGTAGCAGCAGCAGCAGTAGTAGTAGCAGCAGCAGCAGTAGTAGCAGAAGCAGGAGCAGGAGCAGTAGCAGTAGCAATAGTAGCAATAGTAGCATAAGTAGCAATAGCAGCAATAGCAGCAGTAGCAGCAGTAGCAGCGGCAGCAGCAGCAGCAGAAAGCCGCAGTAGCAGTAGTAATCGTTCGTGAAAGAGGATGAAGACGGGTAGGGAGGAGAAGCCGCGGCACAATGACGTGCCTTAAGAACTCCTCCGGCCCGTACAGGGTGCAGCTGCCGCCAGCAGCCTCATTGTACACGAACGCATTGCACTGGGTGACATCCTGCCAGCACAGAATCTGGGGGTTTAGGTTTCCTGTTGGGCGTTTAGGGTGATGGGCTTGGAGTTGTAGTTTCAAGTCCTGGGTTTTGGATACATGGTATTATCCCACTACCTACTTTGAGGGATCCTCCGCAACTCTTGATGACCATCTTCCCTAAACCCCGCCCTAAACCCCAAACCTTGCCTCAAACCCCTAAAACCTAATTCCCGAACCCTAAACTCTCCCAACCCTAAAACTTAAACCCTAAGCCCCTAGAATAAATTCCTCAGGCCTAAACGGTCATGCCTGTGGAATGGGGCTGGCCTTCTGAGCGATTTGCCGGCCCATACACCCGAACCCTAAAGCGCCAACCCGAATCCCTAAACACTAGACCATAATTCCACCCTAATCCCTAAACCCTTCTCCCTAAACCCTGGGACCCTATTGCGTAATCGCTGAACCCTAATCATTGAACCCTAACCCCCAAAACCTAAGCCATGTGAGCAGTCCTGCGTTGAATCAAGGCACGTTTTCCTGGCTTGTTGGGGAACTGAAATTAGGGCTCCCATAGGGTTTAGGGTTTAGAGATTAGGGTTTAGGGTTTAGGGATGAGGATTTAAAGTTTAAGGTCTAGGGTCTAGGCATTCGGGTTTAGGCTTTTCTGCACGAGATTTTAGGCTTAATGTTTAGGGATTGGGGTTTAGGGATTATAGGGATTAGGGATTCATCATGGTTGAGGGTCGAAGGCTAATTTGCCGTACTGGGTTCTGGGGTTTAGGGTTTAGGGTTTAGGTTCCCTTGAGAGGGGCTATAGGAAGTGGGCAGGGTTACAGAGAGTTGAAGAGTTTGAGGTCTGGTACCAGAATACGGAAATCTAGCATGAAACAATCTGGTGTACTTACAATGGTAACTTACTTCGAGTTCCTGCACACCCAATGTAACCCAATTTACATTAGGTTTTCCCTGCACTTTTCCATGTCTCCAGCATGGAAACTTAAAACCCTGAACCCTGATGCCTATAACCTAAACCCAAATCCCCCAAACCAACCCTCGTGTAACACCTATGTAACCCTAAACCCTCTAAACCCTAAACCCTAAACCCTCTAAATGCTAAACCCTAAATCCTACTGTAAATACCCAACACCCTCTAAATCCTAAACCCTTACCACCTTTAAGTTCCTGAATCGCTTCCCAGCTTCTTGCAACCTGCAGCCCCACCCAGGAAGTGGTCGGCATCCTCGCGTAGGTAGCCCTGCCTGCTCCAGGTTTTGGGTTTAGGGTTCATGGTTTAGGGTTTAGAGTTAAAGTTTAGGGTTGAGGCTTAAAGGTAAGGGCTTAGGGCCTAGGGTTTACTGTTTAGGGTTTACGGATTAGGGATTAGGAGTTATAGGGATTGCAGGATTTAGGGTGTAGGGTTTAATGATTCGGATTTAGGGTGTAGTGTAGGAATTAGGGTATCTAAGGTTGGAACTATGGGGGCCCTGGTAAGAGCCTTGAGGCCCAGGAGTCCTGCTAGGCCTACTATCTGCCTGCGAAAAAACCTTACAGGCCCATTGAGGGCCCATAGTTAGCACCCAGGAAACAAACCCTCAACCCCATGTTTAGGACCAAGGAAAAAGGTTCGGACCTTAGATTTAAAGTTCGGCAGTTACAGCTTTATGGGTTGGGGGTTTTCGGGTTTGGGTTCGGGGTCACGGCACATAGGGTTAAGGGTTAACAGCTTGGGTTGCAGTCTTTGTGTACGGTTTAGTGGTTTGGGGTCAGGGTCTGGGGGTTTGGACTTTAGAGTTTCAGGTGTCAAGTTGACCAAATAACAGTCTGGGAGCTTTGGGTTCTCAATCTAGGGAAAGCCAGAGCCAGAAAACTGGAAGATGCAATCGGATGTAACTCACGCGGCTATGGAGTCAGCAACAGACTACGTTCGAGGCTCTGACCCCTCAATCTTGAAAGGTTTCCAGTATACATCTCTCTGCCGAGAAAAAGACTCCAATTACAGGTACCCCCAAAACAGTACCCATAGGTTGAGAAGCCCAGATGACTGAACCCTAGACCCCAGAAGTAAACCCCAAACTAAACTTGGCCATCCTTTGCAACCCTAGCAATTTCCACTTTGTTGGCGTACTGTCAATTGACAACATCCTGCAAAAGTCTGTGCATATCGCGGATCCCAAAAAATTGGAGTCCATTTTTTGTCGGGGTCCTGACAACAAGGGGTCATATGTTGGGTTTAGGTTACGGTCCCCTATTGATGGAAACCGCATATAGGGCCAGTGAGATTCTGGCCAGACACAATAGCTGAGGGCCAGGTCGGGGCACTAGGGCTTACAGGCACTGAGACCAGAATACTTATAATACATTGATTCGAGATGTCTGTTAATAATTCAAGGTTAGTGCTTGAACACAATTACGTGGCTCCAGTCAAAATATCTTCACAGACATCAATGCCAGCTACATCATATCCTCCTCCCGTTCGCCCGTCCATCCATCCACCCACCCAGCTCTGCATCTATCTATCCAATCATTGCCGTTGCCATCGTCACACCACTATCGTCATCGCCACATATATCACAATGACCGGAATACTTGTAACACCTTTTCCATATTACACGGAGATATGAGCACAGGTATCCTATGCTTGTGTGCGAATTACAACCAAGATGGTCATGCGAAGGATAAACTATGGAATTGTTGATGGAATCATAATCATACCGTCCGTTGATCTGAGGCCTGACCATCATACAGCGCTGGCTATCTTCGCCGCAAGGTTTCCCGCAGGTAGCATTCACGAACACGTCACTCACCGTCAGATTTGCGACAGGACATGTCCTCGGTCGCATGTGGAGGCAGAAATAACCGACAAGTGATTAGACGACTACCAAGAACAACGGCAGAGAGTCAGTGCGACAGCGCGAACCACTACTCGCATCAGTAACCGAGAAAGCCCTCATCACGTTGGCACTCCCAAATCCGGACACTTTCGAAATCCCTCCCAGTGTCTCGTAGAGAAGACACTCAAAGAACTTGCTGCGTGTGGTCGCGCCATACCTTCCAACGCAATGTCTTCATGTCATGAATAGCAATGATGAGGGGTCTTGCAAGAATGCACAAGAAACTGCTAATGACAAGTAGGGTGATAAAAGGAAATTGCATCAAATACCACCACTAAGAGCTGGAATATCCTTGATGATGGTGCTGTGACGAAATCTCGCGAGGGCAAAGCCATCCCCTGCAAACTAACATGGAAGCTGACGCAGCTCATGTTTGAAAGGAGCATCGTTTTGGGTTCCATGCTAGCTTGGGTTGATATCTATAGTAGTTTCCGTGCTCTTTTCTACTAGCCTATGTAACTCTATATTGTACCCCCATATTCCCTACTCAAATCGGCCTGCCGAGGTGTTTAGCAATTCCTGGCGGCATGTGCTTGATGCTGCTTCTGAAGGCCACGGGTACCTGCATAGAGGGTTTTAGGTTCAGGGGTCCTTTACTTGAAGGGTCAGCTGGGCGTGTCAAGTAGGTTGAGAAGAGGGATAAGTGGGGCTACAGCCCCACTTAAACCCCAAACCCTAAACCCTAAATAGTACCCATGTTCTTTTCCATTATCCCTTTGTAACCCCTATATAACCCCAATATTACGCCTAAGACAAGTTAAGCCCCTCGGGCCGTGCAAGTGATCTGCATCCCTTGGCTTCTTGGCAAGCCCCGACGCCTCGCCGGAGTAGAAGACGTGCGTGCACCAGGGCTCCTCGTAAGAGCTTCCCAAGGGGTTATATAGGGATAATGGAAAAGAAAATGGAGACTACTATTTTAGGATACTTAAGGTTTCGGGCTTAGGGTTTGAGATGAGAATTTCCGAAGGAACCTCCTGTTATATTTCCAAGTACTATATTCTTGGGTCTCCATATTTGGGTTCCCCTGTCGCTCTCTTTATACAGTCTACCTCCTGAAGCCTAAAGCCCGTGATTGCGGAAGCTTCCCTAGTTGGCGCAATGAGCGCGTCCTTCTCGCAGGCATTCCTGCCTGGGCAGTGCGGGTGCAGGAGATAGTCTGAGAGTAAGTACGCTAATCAGTGCCATGCCAAGGACAGAAACCCACTTTTTGGTGAAACCCTAAACCCTAAACCCTAAAACATTATCAAGAAAAAACAATGGGCTTGCTTTGTTTGGGGCTTGGGACCCGAAAACGTGCCGGGCCACATTCCTCCACCCGCTCAGTGATGATGTTCGAAGAATTGGTGAAGGCCACGCCTCTGCAATAACTTGCTGGTGCTTTAGGGTTTAGGGTTTGGGGTTTAGGGTTTAGGGTTTAGGGTTTAGTGGGGGACTGGATCCCAATATCAATCCCCGTATAGCCCCTAAAATGACAGTGATGATAACAACGATGAATATGATAGTAAGAATAATGTTATGTATTCCCTCCCTGTCTCCTTCACCATGGGTTACCAAGCTCAAGTGACCTTAGCTATCCCCCACGAATCTTCACAATTGAGAACCCACTGACTTAACGCATGAGTAGGATGAGCAGTTTCGGAAGCGGATCTACATGTTCATATGACCTCGCTACAGAAAGCATACTATCAACAAATTTTGTAAGCATGACTACCCACACCATTGCAACCCGTATTGCCTACAAAACCCTAACCCTTAACCAAGCACCCCACATCTCAAGCACTAAAGACCAGAAGCCCGAAAGTTACATACAACATGGGTTTCAGTTTATATATCCCAAGCAATACAAGGATGTAGAGCTGCATATAATATCTTGTTTCCACGTGCCAGTCTTTTTAGGCCTTGTGCTGCAAACCCCACACCCTGAGGTGACAGGCAGCAAAGAGAAGTGGGGGATTTAGGATTTAGGCTTCAGGGTTTGGGGTAGGTACTTTTAGACAGGATGCTTCTGTTGATGGAGGAAATCCTGCACCGTCCAAAATCCCTTAAGTGCTAGGAATTGCATTAATTGAGGGACACTAGGTGGTGCAGGATGCCCACCATCAACAGCATAAGGATTATTCTGAGGATCCACTCCCCCACTCTTAACCGCAAACCCTAGGGTTTAGGGTTTAGGGCCCTAAACCCTACATCCTTAACCCTTAACCCAAAACCCTGAACCCTAAGCCCTAAACCCTAAACCATTAACTCCAGTTAGTACATCGCCCGCACCCTCAAGGGCAAGGCGCGCTTCTTCGGCTCCCCACGGCAGGTTAGGCCATTTTGGCCCTGCTCTAAAACGGACCAGGCCCTCTTCCTTGAAGAGCTTGGGGTTTAGGGTTGAGGGCTAAGGTTCAGGGTTTAGGGATTAGTGTTTAAAGTTTAGGGACTAGGGTGTGAGGTTGAGGGATTCAGGAATAGGGCTTACCCAAGGCGTAGGGTTTGGGGAATCGGGTGTTGGCACTTAGGGCGCAGGGTCTAGAGTCTAGGTCTTGTGGACTAAATTTGAGGGAGTGCCGTAGCGTCTGGTGTTCTGGCAAGTTCAGGGTGGTCGTAGCAATTACATCATGTTGAGCCTGAGGTCTTTCAGCTAGAGAAATAAGGTTGGTCCCCAGGGTCCAGGGTACAAGGAGAGCAGCAACCCTTCACAGAAGGATCTACCTCCAATTCTTCTGGGCTCGACTATGGTGACAGGAGGTTTCCTTGCTCAAAGAATTGCTGGGAGGAAGCTCCATCAGGATATGTGAGGAGCTTGTTGCATGATGTTTTCTCAATATGATGGGTCCTTTCTTGGGCCAGGTCCGGACCAGATGTTTTACAACAAGACGCAATCTTAAGACCTCACTTCGGTATTTGGTTTTGCATTTCAGGGTGTAAGCTTTTGGGAGAAAACGGAATTCCGTGGCACATCCTCCAATGAGCCTCAGCAAGAACCCTAAACCCTAAACCCTAAACCCTAGACCACCCTAAAATGGACACTGCTGAGTCGCCAAAAGGAGAGCTTCATCGGCTTGTAGACACATATTGTCTTCTCGTAGCCTCAGATCTGTGGTGGGCAAGACGAAGCAGTTGTTGATGTGCCAAGCCTACTTATACTTGCTGTCGACCATCTAGTAGTGAAAATGACAACGATAGAAGTCGCAGGAAGAAAAATCAGAAACAAAAATGAAAACCATTGGTACTCACTAGCACCACGGACAACACCACCATCGCCAGCGCCACAGCCAGCGCCACCGCCACGGCCAGCACTAGCACTGGCACCAGCACCAACATCACCAGCGTCATCACCTCCAGCTCCAGCAGCGGCTGAAGCAGCAGTAATTACCCTTCCTCCTCCTCCGCCTCCTCCTCCTGCGGCGGAACAACAGCCTGCAGCAGCAGCACCACCACCACCACCACCAGCACCACCACTACCACCACAAACAACACCATCAGCATAAGGACTTGTAAAACAGATTTCAAGCATCCGAAACAACTGCGCTTCCACCCTAGGCGCTTCAGCCCAAGCCGCTGTGGTCGAACATCCGGATCGGGGGCCAGTACCCATTGGTTTCCTGGGTTGAAAAGTAACTCTAAACCCAAACCCTATATACCAAAATACTATAGTATAGTAGGGTATATATTGAGATAATCGAGAAGAAAATGGAAGCTACTCCAGCATATTGGGGGGTGCTATAAGGAAAATGGAAAAGTAAGTGGAAACTACTATAGTAACTTAGCTTAACCTACACCCTAAACCCTAAACCCTAAACCCTAAAGAAGTTCCTTAACAGCAACCCAGTTTCAGGTCCCATTCCTTCAGCCATGCAGGCTGCTTGCAGCTCGTGGCAATCCTCTTCGAACCTTTGGGTTTGGCGGTTTAGGGATTTAGGGTTTAGGGATTTAGGGTTTAGGGATTTAGGGTTAAGGGTTTAGGGTTTAGGGTTTAGGGGGGGGAAAGGTTGCAAGGAGGTTCAAGCGCTTGTTCATTGCTTACCTCTGCAAATGCGCGGCGCCGCGAGTTGCCAAAAATGCATTTCTCAAAGGTGGGAGAAATCAACAATGGATTGGGTACTGCCCCAACCTGTGACAGTGTATATTAGGGGTCATATTAAAGGCTATATAAACCTATACTAGAAACATTATCCAACTGTTACAGAATGGGGGCAGTACCCAATTAATAGACAAGATGGGAGTCAAGATGTAACGGTGTAGGGCTTAGGGTGTAGGGTGTGGAACTTAGCGCTTAATGGTCCAAGTACACACTTATCCTGAAGAAATTCCTTTTTCTTGTGTAGACACACCTGGAAGCCAAACCCGCATTTTTCAAGCTGCCAAACAGCTATGTACCCTGAACACACAAACAGAAAAATCTATACCCTACACCCCCAACCTCGAACCCTACTTTAGCCTCAACGCTGAGCCCTGAGCTTTATACGCTCAGCCCTACACCCTGAACCCGCAGCCACCAACCCTAAGCCCTGAACTCCAAGCCCTAAGCCATGTGCCCTTTGTTCAAATACCTGTCCCAAAAAGGCCATGGTAAGGGAGATTCCCTTTTTGATTAGAATCTCCCGTTAAGGACGTTGTCCAATGCGACCCTGGGAGCATAGGAGACACGTCTTCGACTCGTACCAGCACCACATCGATATGTCCACGATAGGCGCCCACGCATCTTTCCAGACTCAGCGCATTCTGGGTAATCCCTATAAAGAATTTCTCAAAAGGGGGGGCCCTAGGGACCCCAAGGGGTACAGAGGGAGTATAAGGGGATTGTATAGGGCCCCCTTAAGGGATTATATAGGGGTTATATTGAGAAATACCCATAAAAACCCTAGACTAGACTCAGGGCATTCTGTGCAATCCCTATAAAACCCCTACAGTGTCCCGTGCTTTGGGTTTGGGGCCTATTCTTCAGGCTGTGTGGGGTACAGCGTTTAGGGCTTATTCTCAACTCCCTGGTGCGCAGTATTGCAGGTTGGTGAAGATTGTAGCAGTTATCCTTGGAGGGAATACGGGACTGCTACAGGGATGCATGCAGCCATTCCTCCTTAGCACGTGGTACAATAGTCAAGGCCTCACCTACAATAATCCAAACTCTGGAACCCTAAACCACTAAACCTGAAACCCCTAAACCCTGAACCTGAAACCCCTAGACCCTAAAACCCCAACCCCTAAACCTTAAACCCCTAACCCTTAAACCTCTAAACCCTCATGCTGAGCCCTGCACATGTACAAGGGATGCATGGCGACTCCTTGCTGCAGTTGAAGGTTCTCCTCGGAATCCTGCAACGCAGACCGCTTGCCCGGGCAAACATGGAAGCCCCAAATGGCCCTCTAAAGACTAAGGTTTAGAGCTTAGGGATTAGGGTTAAAGGTTTAGGGAATAGGGTTTAGGGTTCAGGGGTCTCTAGAGGTTTCCGTATTTTTTGTTGAGGGGTTGGCAGGCTGTGGTGTCTTGAAAGCTGTCCTCGTCGCCAATCTGCGTGATGCGCATGCCTTCAGTGAGCAACACCTCTCAGGCTCAGCAGATGCTGCACAATAATTATGAGAATATTCTTCGGCAACGCACTTTGTCTTTCCGTTATGAAATAGCTGAGAAGAAAATGCACAATACCAACGTACACCCAAGTAGAGAATGGCTTCCATGTTCTTTTCCACTAAGACCGAAAAGAAAACAAAGACTTGCTTACCTTCGGCTAGCTAGAAATGAGGGAATGGATCCTTATAGTAGTCCCCATATAACCCATTATAGTAGTTTCCATGCTCTTTTGTATGCCTTCATTCCCAGCTAACCAAAACTAAGCTTAAGCAAACAGAGACAAACTGTCTTCTGAAAAATCCTACCCACGGCCTTGTGCCATGATCGACTCGATCTATCCAAAGGCATGGACCAAATCGTCAGGTCCTGCTTCATGACGAAGCGAGTGTGCACCTCCAAACACCAAACACGGTTTAGGGCCTAGGGTCCAGGTATTGAGTACGGCCGTAAGGGTACTTCCAGAATTGTGAGCCGTGTTTACCCTAAAACGCAAGGTACCCTACTGTGGCCACTCATCTGGGCTTGCTGTCGCAAAAGGTCCAGGGTTGAGCTGGCATCTTTCACACACAAGTTTTGTTCCAGGACAAGCACCATTGCGTCGTAACGTCTTGTACCGAAGTTACTCACTTTTGGCATATTGACCTTTCCGCAGTTGTCGTCGCTGGTCTCACACAATGTCATAACAATTCATCCAGGACCCATCAGTCAGGGGTCATCGTGGCCGCCGCTATGCCCACAGCTGTCCTAGAACCAAACTTCAAAAATTGGAGTTGCTCAACTTTAGCAATCTCTTCATACCCGAAGCTTCATTACCAAGATTGTGCTGACATGGTTGTATCAATATTAGTATTAATATGAATATCATATTAGTATTGATATTAATATTTGTGTTCGTATTAATGATCGACCGTAATATCAGTACGAATCTCAATAATAGTATTAATATCAATATTAGTATTGGTATTAGTAAGCCTGGGAAGCGGCAGAATTTGCCGAGGCATCCAGCCTCAGGGCGTTCGCGTCCCTTTAAAAACCCCCTCCACTCACCCCCCCCTGGAGG
Source organism: Symbiodinium pilosum (assembly GCA_905231905.1). NCBI lineage: Eukaryota > Dinophyceae > Suessiales > Symbiodiniaceae > Symbiodinium > Symbiodinium pilosum. Next base: position 19,477 of record CAJNIZ010005343.1, read on the forward strand.
CCCCTGGTTTCTGGAGGCCCCTGGAACAGCCTGGAACAGCCTGGAACAGCCTGGAACAGCCTGGAAGCACCTGGAAAACCCCCCACATGCATCGATGAAGCTGAGTAAACTTTACAGACCCTAATATATACTAT